>JABWIB010001834.1:15403-29187 GCA_016617825.1 Platyplectrum ornatum | reverse complement strand
ATATATATATATATATATATATATATATATATAAAAGGGCCATAGCATTACCTCGCCCCCATCTGTGACAACATTGGTGCATGGAAATGTATTCACCCTAAGACAAAAGCAAATCATCCATAGCATTAGAACAGTTTGTTAATATGGATTGTCAAACAAAATATTTATGTACCTGTTAATAGTGTTTACTTTAGTCCTCCAAGGCAGCATACACCTCTTTATATAGCAGAAAAACAATTAACTTCCTGAACCACATTAATAAAGCATGGGCAGGGAACCGTGTGTATAATGCAAAGAAGGCGTAAAGGAAAATGCTTATTCCTCCATGGCAGCACCACAAGAGGGGGGTTAACCTGCTCATTAGGCCAGACAGGAAAAAAGAAAGACCTGGAGGGTGGATAAACAACCCTCCTCATGCCTTCAACAAAAGAAATTATATACAATATAATTTCTTATATACCATTTACAAATAACTAAATGAAATGGCTGCACTTAAAACCCTTCTACCAAACTTAGCATCTGCCCAACATCAACCTTATGCGTGCAGATTTACAAATTTCCTCTGTATAGGCAGATCCCTTCTCAGCCCATGAGGTAGCTATCACCCTAGTTGAATCAGCGCTAACTTTAAAATGGGGGTTGTTGTTCCTTAACCTCCTAAATTCTTTTCCATTCAGATTTTGCATTATTCAGACCCTGCGTCAACACGACAAGAGAGTTGTTTAGATTTTCTGAAGTTCTTTGGACATAGATTTTTAGTGCTGTAAACAAGTCCAGCTTATTAAACTTTAATTCCTTGTCATTACATGGATGGGACAAAAAGCTTGTAAGGTCATATCCTGGTTAATGTGATAGGACAATATCACTTTAGGTAGTAAAGTGGGGTTAGTAAGCGGAACTGTCACTGAAGTTGATAAAAGGGTTATTTTTCCCCATAAGGTTTTAATCTGTAAAATNACGATGTGCTGAAGTTATGGAAACTATGAATATAACAGAAGAGCCATTTAATAGCCACCTCTTGCAGGGTTTCAAATGGGTTAACCATCAAAGAGTCCATGACAAGGTTTAGATCCCACGGGTCCAAGAGTTTTTTGAAGTTTGGCTTCATTTAGGAAGAAGCTTGCATAAATCTTAAAGTGCACCTATTGTTTGCAATATCCTTATCCATGATTGCACCGAGTGCATAAACCTGGACATTGAGAGGGTTAGTAGCAAGACCCTTCTCTAGGCCAGCCGAATAAACATCAGTTTTAGATTTCTTTCTTGCCTACTCTTCCTTAGTCATCAACTGAGATTTACTTTTAACACTGATGGAAGATTTTTTTTTTTTGATAGATACTGGCTGTCCCTGTTCCACTGTTTCAGGAAGGACAACTGGAGGGGCCTCATATAAAGTTCCACCCACTGCAGACCATCTCTAGTTAAAGACATTAACCCAAGACAGAGATTGTCCTGCTAACAATCGATTTACAAAGAACAGTTTTACGTATTTCTGTTATCAGGCACTCTTGCCTTTCCATGCTCAAGGTAACCAAATTGATATGGTGTCTATGACTACACCTAGATTTTTTGCAAATGGAGATGGTACCTGAAAAACATTTTTGGTGCTACTACAAACTATTTCGTAATCTGTTTTTATCATCTTTGGAACTTCTGTCTGAATTAGTCCTTTCCCATACAGCAAAGAATAGCCTCCCTCCTGCTCCTAGGGGGAACAAAAATTAGACCAGGAAGGAAAAGACCTTTGCCCCTTTTTAATTTTTTTCCCCGGTTTGTAAGATTTTGCATCTAAAACTTCTGTTCCACTGGTCCAGAAAAGATAAGTGATGAGGCCTCATGTGGAACCTTGGGTCTCCAGGGATGCAGCCATCAGACCCATCAACTGCATGCAGACTCTTGCTGTGACACCAGCTTCTGTCTTCTCTGGAGGGACAGAGTCATAGACCTGGAATACAAGACTACTAAATAATTTATTCATAGTACTTGAATAAGCCAGACACACCTGACCAGAGCATCCAGGACTATGTTTGTATGTCTGAGAACTAAGGACACTGCTGTAGTAAGAAAAAATCCAGGTATGGGAATAGACAGATACCTGTTTGGCGGAGCTTTGCTATAAGCACTACAAGAACCTTTGTTGTTGTTGGTGATGTTGCCAGGCAAAAACGAAGAGCCACAAAGTAGTAATGCTAATTGAAGATCAGAGACCTGAGGTATTTATGGTGACCTTTGAAAATAGGAGTGTGCAGGTTAGCATCCTTAACCTTCCTGAGGATTCAGAACCATTCTGAACTACGAAGAGTTGGGAGTAAACCCAAGAGTATTTTTGTTGAGAGGGAACCATGAACAGGACTCCCTGCAAGAGTAGCGGTTGAATACTATTAGTGACAATTGTAGGTTTGGAAGCGGAACAACCCTTGCTAACTCCCTCTAACTACAAACAAATGATTAGTCTTACAGAGGTATTTTTTTTTTAGTTCTTTGGTGATACAATGACAGGACCTGACTATGTAAACTTTGTTAAGCCTTTCCTAGTTTGCATTTTTTTGGATTTGGGCATAATGTGGGCAAGACTATCTCCTGGTTTACACCATCTTGAGAAGGAATTTAGGGTTAGTGAGTAATAAAACGTTATCAGAAAAGAAGTTTATAAATGGGTTTCTGAAATTCAGCCATTATGGGCTGTGGAGCCAACAACTAGCAGATAGCTATATGGCAGTGGAGAACCCACGGGTCCTCCACTGCCAAGTTGAGGGCTATGGTGAACCATGACCTCCTTGGCCAAAACAGCAGTATTGCGATCACTGTCAGTTTCTCCCTTTGGATTTTTCTGAGTACTCCTGGTATTAATGGTACAGACGAGAAGATGTACGCGAGAGACAACTGCCAAGGGGACGCTAGGGCGTCCACTTGAAGGGCTCCCGAGTCTCGGTATCTCGAGAAGTACACAGGCAGTTGGTTGGTCCCCGATGCCATTAGGTCCGCTTGCGGGAGTCCCCACTTCTGAACGATTCGTTGAAAAACATCTGCGTTCAATTTTCATTCTCCTGGACAAAGTGAATGCCTGCTGAGACGCCACGGTATTTTGGCTTCCAGCAATGTATGTAGCATTTAAGTCTAAAAAGGTGGGTCTCTGCCCACAGCAATATCTGCTGTGCCTTGTTTGCCAGCTTCATACTTTTTGTACCTCCTTGTTTGTTGAGGTACGCCACTACAGCTCTGTTGTCCGACAGGACCATCAGGGATTTTTGCTGGATGACTTCCTGAAAAGCTTGGCAGGCTTGCCATACAGCCTCCAACTCTTTTGCTTTTGAATGTAATTCTTGCTGCGCGGGGTTCCAGATAACCTGAGCATACTGGGAGTCACAAGAGGCGCCCCATCCTGTTGCGCTAGCATCTGTAGTAATTACTACTGGTAAGGAACCTGAGTAGGCTTTTTCTTATAAATAATGATCGAGCCACCAGCAGAGAAATTGTTTTGTTTGGATCGAAAGATATATCTGTTCAAAAGGATTTTGCTTGATCTTGTCCACGGTCGCAGAAATTCTGCCAGCAGACTTCTTATATGTAGTCTGGCCAAGGAAAGGATATCTATGGTCGAGGTCATCAGGCCCAATATCCTTTGACAGGCTTTTGCGTATAACCACTTGGCTTTGATCGCTTTTCATACTTCTGCTAGGATTAAGAATCTTCTTGGTTCTGAAAGGTAGACAGTCAAGTATGCTGATTTTATGATCAACCCCAGGTAAGTGATAGTTGATGGGATGAGATGGCTTTTGTCTGCATTCACGATCCAGCCGTGAGGTTGGAGAACTTAGAAGACCCTTGCGGTATGAAATTCTGCTAATTACCTTGATGGAGCTGCAATAAGGATGTCGTCCAAATAGGGCCCTCTAGTCTTAGTTTGGCTACTACCACAATAAGAACCTTTGTAAAAGTCCTGGTCGAAGTTGCCATGCCGAAAGGGAGAGTGCCTGGAATTGGAAGTGCCTGTTGAATATGTGGAAACGCAGATACTTTGGGAGGGGTTTGAAAATTGGGATGTGTAAATAAGCGTCTCTGAGATCCACTGTTGATAAATACATGTTTTTGTGAATGTGCAGGAGAATAGATTTTATTGTTTGCTTTTGGGAAGACAGGGGATAGGGCGCTTCACCAGTGTGTTTGTGAGGGTATGTGTGTGGTGTATAGAAGGGTTTTTAGTGATTATCGCCCTTCTGGGGATTTTGGTATTTCTGTTTGTGGAGTTTCTGGGAGTGGTGACTTTTTATTCGGGAATGATGAGTGGGGGGAAGGGATGTGTGTTCTGGGTCTATACAGTGTGTGTTCTGGGTATACACAGTGTTGGTAAATATTTTACTCACGTGTCTTCTGTTGTTGCTGTGGGGGCTGCTTGTTGGTTTTGTCGGTGATGGTTGTCCCTCCTGCTGGTACTGCTATGTGGGTGTTGATTGTAGGGTATTCCCTGTGGTGCTCCCGGGTCGCGCTTGCAGTTTACTTCGCGTTCCTGGGGTGTGTGGTGGAGCGTGTAGTGCTTCCGGGCTGCGCCTCGTGTGCTGTTATCGGGGTCTGCGTGGTGCGTCCGGTGCCCGGCGTCTGTGCGNGTAGTCTCTCGATGGTGGGTGTTGTGGTTGAAGAACAAATAAAAATCAAAGAAATCTGAATAGATTTTATTGCCTCCATTTTGAAGGAACTCATCTTGAGATGTCTGTTCAGACGTCTTAAATCCAAAATGGTCCCGTGGCTTTCAGAGTGCTTTCTTACCACAAAGAATCTGGAATAAACGCCTTGACCTTGCTCCCTTTTGGGGACTTCCATGACCACTTGCTGTAGTAACATGGTGCGCATGTTGTCTTGGATTGCTTGCAACTCTATGGGGTCCACAGGAGACGGAGACTGTAAAAGGAATGCACAGGATTCTATTCTATATCCAGATGAAATTACAAGAACCCATTTGTCCGTAGTTGTGGACTGCCAAACTTAAAAACTTTAAAAGCCTTCCCCCTACTTTATCCTTTGGGGGAGCAGAAGGATCACAGTTAAGAGGGTGGGAGTGGGGCGGCTCTGTCACGACCTCGTGGCTGACGAAAAGCCCCCCTAAGCAGTGGTAACCACAGACCTCTTCTGTAGTTTTGACCAGGCCTATATGACTTGGCTTCGTAATTTTATCTTGAGGGAGCCATAACGATCTTCCTCCTGACGACTTAGAAATTATCTCGACTAACCAAAGAGGTAGTCCGCCTGAAAAGGCAGGGACAATAGCTTGTTTTTTGATTGGGCGTCGGCAGCCTAAGTTTTAAGCCAGAGCGCCCTTCTGGCTACAGACGCTGTCGCTGCCATTCTGGCTGCCAGTCTGAAAGAATCCATTGTGGCCTCACAAAGAAAACTCCACTGCAATATGTATATCAATATCTGTCTTGTACGCACCCTCCAGGATGCCCGTCTCCATGGCATGACACCATCCCCTGAGAATTCGGGCCATGACAGCCATGGATGATGCAGGTTTTAATGCTGATCCGGCCACTAGGTATTGTTTTTTTTAAGGCCCACTTCCAGCTTCTTGTCCATAGGGCCCTTAAATATGTTTACATCTTCTAATGGTAATGTCGTTTTCTTAGAAATTCTTGCCACTGCAGTATCAACATGGGGGGGGGGGTTTGGCCCAGAACTTGATTTCGTCCACATGGAAGGGGTACATACGTGAAAATCTGGATTTGACAGCAATCCTACGATCTGGAGTTCTGCCATCAACTCCTTGATGGTTTTAGAGTGTGGAAATACCTTAGCATTTCTTTTGGCCTCTGAAAATAGGAGGTCCTGCCATGACTGTTCTTCCCTGGGATCTTCTATGTTTAGCGTCTTATGAACTAACTTCAAGATTATTCACCAGGTCAGGATTGAAGTCTGCTTCTACAGTAGACTCTGTCAGATATTAAGGAAATAGGAGGGTCAGGCGTCTTTACTTCAGTATCAGCGGACCGGTCACAGATCTAGGTCTCTTTTGTATAGAGGAGGTAATATTTTCCAAGTCTTCCTTGGTTATAAAGGACTCTGACATGGCCGCTTTCATCTGTTTGACTAACTCTGCCATATGGGCCAGCGGCAATAAAAGTTGGCCTGTCTTACAATCTTCACAGACCGTGCCAGCATACTTGTCCAGAAGCTGCTTTTCACATAAAGTGCAGTCTGCAGAAGGACGTTTTTATGTTTAGACCTGGAATCTATCTTACCCTTAGAGGATTCAGACCTAAAAAACATTTTGTTTGTAATCATAAAAAAAAGTTATATGCATAGAGTTCCCCAAAATAAAACAGTAGCAGGGGGAGATATTCTTAACCAGGTTTTTAGAAAGTTTTTTCTCTTCCATAATAAAGCACCAGAATCAATGCTTGTGGGGAGAGAGAAAGGTACAATGTATCCAATGTACCTGGATGTGATAACACACTGAACGCCAACAGCAGTGAGGCTTATATGCACACATCCCGATTGCACAGTGAGGGAAAGAAAAAAAAAAAGACAAGAGGCAACAGGGAGTGGGGATCTTGTACTGTCGGTGTCTTTTCTCTTTCCCTGATTGGACCTGTGAAGTTGGCTGAACCCAATGTATAGACTGACATTAAAGGAGCAGGGGTAAATATACCTGTCCTTAATGTCTGTATACAGCATCACATTGAGGGCTGATCTAGTGGCCAAGCCTAGTTCTTAACCGGATTGGTGCAAGAAAAGCAATAGACCTGGTAATGAGATTTCTTCTAGCCTTGGCTTTCTCCAGTTAACATACTTTACCCAAATCCTATAATACACTTTTGTAGTGGATATCTTTCTAGCTGCTACAAGTGTATCAATAACCTTAGAGGAAAACCCTTGCTTTTTCAAATTTTGGCCCTCAGTAGCAAGGCCCTGAGATTTAAAGTTTCTGGGTGCTCCGATCTAGGGGAAACCACCCTCTTTACCGATGTGGCAACACTATTACTGTAGTAGTTTGTCTTTACTTCTTAGATATTTGGGGATCAGGAGGCAAAGCATAGGCTAGAGGAAAGTGCCAGGGACCCGATACAGCATTCACCTGGAGGGCTTGGGGTCTCAGTACCTTTGAAAGAACATTGGTACTTACCTGTTGTGGAGTAGGCCATAAAGTTCTATATGAGGCATGCCCCACTGACTTACTAACCACTGAAATAATGAGGGATTCAGGGGGCCACTTTCATGGGTGACAATCTTCTGCCAAGGGTTATTGGACTCTTCCGCTATGTATACTACAAGACAGGCCTGAAGAACTGCCTCCATCTCTAGAATGTTAGAGAGTGTTTTTTCTTTAAATGAGCAGGACACGTGCCGTGTGCCACAGACAGCCCTCCAACCTTAAGAGCTTGCATCTGTAGTTACTACAATAGTCCGTACTGGTAGAAAGACGTCCCAGCTTGGATCCGCTTCACTGTAGAGACTGATGGAACCTGGGGTAAAATTCTCTGGGACAGATTTCTGTCCAATACGTAGAAAACTGGACAAGAAATCCCCCTTATGCAACTGTGCCCAGGGCAGAGTCTCTACCGCTTCATGCAGAGAGCAATGAGGCAAGATGAATCTCTTTCAGAGTCCTGGATCACTCCTCCAAGTCTTACTACCATGTTTTGAGTGTCCAAAATAATACCTAGGTATTGTACTTGTAATGAAGGGACTATATGACACTTTAGTTTATTAGCCAGCCAAGAGCCTTTATGCCAAACGAGAAGTCTTGCAAGTTCTAGAGTCTTCTATACTAGAGAAGGTGATTGGTAGGTCATCTAAGTATGGCCAGATCATGATTCCTTCCCGTCCTTAAGACTTGCAAATGACCACCACTAAGATTTTTGTGAAGGTGCGTGGTGTGGAACACCAAAAAGGCAGGGCTACAAACTGGAAGTGGTCTCAGAAACCTTAAGTTTTCCTCTTTAGATGTGGAAGAATAGCTTTTATGTACCCGAGGTCAAGAATTGCTCGGAAACCACCACTGTATACACCTTGGAAACTTTCTTTTTTCGGTATCTTTAGGAATACTTGCTGTTGTAACATGGAGTCTAGCTTTAACGTCAAAGCAGTGAATAGTTTTATTTGTAGGGAAGAGGAAGACCAGTTCAACAGATCTTTTGGGTGTCTGAGAAATTCTATCTTGTACACTAAATGGATAATATCTATCACCCATTTGTTGTTTGTCATGTTCAGCCAGGTTGGTAAGAACTGAAGCAACTTGCCCCTATAGGGTCTAGGGTTGGAGTACTGGCGTCATTGGGAAGGGTCATAGGACCCTGCCCTGGCCTTGGAAAGGATGAAAATTAGCTTGCCCCATAGAAGCCCACTGCCTAGGATAACCGCTGCTGGGTCTATAGGCCTTGGCCTCTCTAAATTCCCCCATAGAAAACTTAACTCGCTGAAAACAACTCGCTGGTGCAGGGAGACTCTTCAGGCTGCAGCCATATATGCAAGAAGCCATGGCAGAGGGCTGATCACGGAGGCACCCCAGACCAGATAAGAACATCCATGATATACATAATGGCTGCCATGTCTATTACTTCATTTCCCCCTGCCCTTAGTGGAAGTGGTGCAGGAATGGCCATGTCCTCAACATGCAGACAATGCTCAGACAGGTTTCCTGCCTCATCCCTGCTCCAAACATCCAAACAAGACTACCCTGAGATGCAAATTAAAAGGAATGCATTTAAGCACAGTACACTATGGGCAGCTCTCCTTGCCAACCCCAGAAACAGAAAAAAAAAAAAAAAAACACAAGATAAGTATTTTATACAGGTCTGTCTTTTCTTTCGGTCTCTAATCGAGGTAATTGCCTTAGTGGTGTATGCTGCCAGGAAAAATAGAGGAAAAACATCTAGGGGTATATTTACTAAGCAGTGAAATTGGAGAATGTGAACTCAATTCTGATTGGTTGCTATGGGCAACATCCCTACTTTTCAATCTCACCACTTGGTAAATATACCCCCTAGACATCAAATAAAACAGCAAAAAGAAATTTAGTTTAGCAACATGATATATAGAACCATAATTTATTCGATGTAGTCCAATGAAGGAAAAACTACAAATTAGTACCTGTTAATGTGGTTTCTTTTACTCCTCCATGGCAGCGCAGACATTGGGTATTTCCTCCCTCACAGGTGCAAACAGGAAAGGAATGAAGACGCAGCATATATAAAGGCCACTCCCCCTGCTGCCCATGTCTTCCACTTCCCAAGCTTAAACGAGATATGTTNGTACACAGAAAATATACAATACGGGAGGGATAACCCTGCGCTGCCATGGAGGAGTAAAAGAAACCACATTAACAGGTACTAATTTGTAGTTTCTTATGCCTCCTCCATGTGCAGCGCAGACATTGGGTCATGCCCAAGCAGTACCCTCGGGAGGGCAAAATACAAATAATAATAATAACCAACTAAAGTATATACAAAGAAGGGCTAGTTATACAACTGCACTAAGTACCCTCCTACCAAACCTCGCATCCGCTGAGGCCAAAACATCAATCTTATAATGGCGGGTAAAGGTATGGGCTGATGCCCAACCTGCCGCTTTGCACAATTCTAGAATCGAGGCTTCCTCTTTCTCCGCCCACGAGGTTGCCATAGCCCTGGTGGAATGTGCCCTCAACTTTAAGGGGGGATCTAAACCCTTCGATCTGTAAGCTTCCGTAATACATAACCTAACCCACCTAGCTAAAGAGGGCTTAGAAGCAGGATTGCCTTTGGTTCTACCATCATACAGGATAAATAACTGCTTAGAGCACCTATATCCAGCTGACCTATCAATATAAATACGAAGGGCCCTGACCAAGTCTAATTTGTGAAACAGTTCCTCTTTAGGGTTGGATGGGTTAGGGCACAGTGAAGGCAGAATCAACTCCTGATTAATGTGGAATTGAGATACCACTTTAGGCAAAAAACTAGGGTTAGTACGAAGAACTACACGATCAGGTAAAAAAAATTGGTAAAGGGGGGGATCCACCCATAATGCCTGTAACTCTGCTATTCTCCTAGCCGAGGTGATGGCTACCAAAAATATAGTTTTCCATGTAAGAAACTTCAAAGGAACCTCCTCCAAAAGCTCAAAACGAGGACCCATGAGGGACTCCAATACTAAATTTAGATCCCAGGTGGCAACGGGATTCCTAAATACCGGTCTTATCCTATTAATTGCCTGAACAAATCTCGAGACATACCTGTCTTTAGCAAGCTCCCTGTCCATCACTGCGCTAAGGGCCGAGATCTGGACCTTGATTGAACTTGCAGATAATCCCTTTTCCAGGCCAACCTGAAAGAAATCTAACAAGGTAGGGATTAAAAAGGCATCTTTACGCTCCTGCATACACCAATGCGAATATTTAGACNAGATCCTATAGTATAAGCTATTAGTATTGGGCTTTCTAGCTTTTAACAATGTAGAAATCACTGTATTAGAGAAACCTTGTGATTCTAAGCACTTGGTCTCAGCAACCAGGCTGCTAGTTTCCAGGACTCTGGCTTCGGGTGACAAAGGGAACCTTGCCGCAGAAGATCTGGTCTGAGGGGTAGCGGCCAAGGAGCGGCTATTGACATGTCCAGGGCCAAGGGAAACCAGGACTTCCTCGGCCACATTGGTAGCACCGCTATCAGGGTAGTCCTTTCCCCTTGGAGTTTTCTCAGCAGTTTTGGAATCAGGGGAACTGGTGGGAATGCATAGGCCAGAGGAAAAGACCACAGGAGAGAGAGAGAGCGTCTATTCCTGCAGCCCCCCTGTCTCTGTATCTTGAAATGTACATGCCTACTTTTGCATTGGTCTCTGAGGCCATAAGATCTATGACGGGCATGCCCCATATTTCGGTAATGTACTGAAAGACTTCTGAGTGTAGTTCCCACTCGCCTGGATGACAGTCTTGTCGGCTCAAGGAGTCTGCCACGGTGTTTAGGTGACCTGCAATGTAAGTTGCTGTGACGGAGGCCACTGTCACCTCTGCCCACTGGAAAAACTTTTGTGCTATCTGCATAAGGCTTTTGCTCTTTGTGCCTCCTTGCTTGTTGATATATGACACAGTCACCATATTGTCTGATTGCACGAGAAGATGTGACTGTAACAAGAGGTTGTTGAACTCCATGCAGGCCCGAAAGACTGCCTCCAGTTCTCTCAGATTGGAGTGAGCTCCTGCCTAATGCGGCTCACAAATGCCTTGCGCCATGTTTGGACCACAAACTGCCCCCCAGCCGGATTCGCTGGCGTCCGTGGTAAGAACGGTCACCTTGCCTTTGCCCAGTGTCTCCCTGCACGTAGCCTTTCCACGTCTAGCCACCAGTCCAGCGCGTCTCTGACTTGAGCTGATAGCTGAATTTGCTGTGCCATATCCGAGATGTCGCGATCCCACTGATCCAGGAAAGCCATCTGCAGCGGCCTCATATGGAACCTGGAACAGGGGACAGCCTCGATGGTCGCTGACATAAGCCCCAGGACCTTGAGGCAACTGTCTGCTGAGGTGTGACGCAGAAGCCTTAACGTAGACACCTCTCTTATGAGCACCTCTATCCGTTCTGGCGTCAGAGATACCGACATTATGGTTGTGTCTATCAGGACTCCTAAGTACCTGACATTTACCGAAGGCATTAGATGACTTTTCTCGTAAATTATTACCCATCCATGACGTTGTAAGACTTCCACAACTCTCGCAGTGTGAAGTCTTGATACAGACTCTGACCTTGCGGCCACCAGGATATCAGCCAGGTAAGGCCAAATTAGTATACCTTCTTGTCTGAGGCTGGCGATGATTACTATGAGCACTTTTGAGAACGTACGAGGGGAAGTGGCGAGGCCAAAAGGGAGAGCTGCGAACTGGTAATGTTCGCCAAACACCTGGAATCTTAGAAAACTTTGATGAGTGTGATAGGAATGTGCAAATAAGAGTCCTTTAAATCTATGGTTGTCAAAAGCATTCTTTCCTGAATGAAGGGAAGAATAGTGCGTAAAAATTCCATTTTGAAAGGTGTTACCTTTATAAATGCGTTCCGCTTTCTGAGATCCAGGATAGTTCTGTGTCCTCCCCTTGCCTTTTTCACCACGAAATCTTTCCACCAGGGGAACTGGAACCACTGCCCTCTGTTGTCTCATTAGCGCCAGACTGTCCCTCAGGGCTATCTGATCTTCGCCCTGGGAAGGAGAAGGTAAACGGACAAAGGAGCGTCTGGGTCGGCTGGTGAACTCGAGTTTGTAGCCGAAGTTCACTATCTGTAGCACCCACTTGTCTGTAGTCCTTTGCCATATTGGTGCAAATTGCTTTAGCCTCCCGCCGACCTGAGGAGGCTGACTGTTGGTTGTTGGTTAGAGAAGGCTGGAAGCCTTGAGCCACGAAAAGGTGCTCTGGACGGCTGGCTCCGCTGACCCCCTCTTCTGAATGGACACCCCGGTCTATAACAGCATGCCTCCTTAAACTCCCTCTGGGGCGATCTATAGGGCCTACTGGGCACCCTTCTAGGAGGCCTGTCCTGGGGTAGCCACTGCGATTTCCCTCCTGACGTTTTACTTATAATTTCGTCCAGTCTTTGGCCGAATAAATAATTGCCTTGAAACGGGAGTGATAGCAGCTTCCCTTTAGACTGGGAACCCGCTGCCCAGGGCTTGAGCCACAGAGCTCTTCTTGCCACCTTAGCACTGGCTCCAAGCCTTGCCCCCAATCTAACGGAATCCAAAGAAGCCTCGCACAAAAATTCTATNGCTACTTGCATATCCTGCAAAGCTCTGAGACTGTCCACCCGTTTAGCACCGTCCACCACACCCGCTTCCAAGCTGTGACACCAGTTACGTAACACTCTCGAGGTAGTAGCTATAGCTGCCGCTGGTCTAAGAGAAGCACCTGCTAAGCAATGAATTTTCTTCAGGCCTACCTCTACTGTCTTATCCATAGGATCTCGGAATATGTTAGAGTCCTCTAGCGGAAGTGTGGTTCTCCTGGATATACGTGCCACGGCTGCATCCACTTTTGGNCATTCATCCCACTCTTTCACTTCTAGCTCGTTAAACGGATAGAATTTAGCGAATTTCTGCAGCTGCGGCGGACGGCGCTCCAGGTTCGCCCATTCATCTGCAACAAGATCTTTTATTACTTTAGACAATGGAAAGGTTTTCACTTTCTTCCTGTTCTCAGTGAACAAAAAGNCCTGCACTAACAGTTGCTCCTTGGATTCCCCTATATTCAAGGCCTTATGGATTAGGGTAAGTAGATTCTCTACTAGATCAGGATTGAAGTCCGTTTCCTGGGCTAACGGTAACTCCCCCTCTGAACGGTCAGATTCCTCCGACACTAGAATACCTTCCTCATGATCCGACTCAATAGAAGGCTCGCTAATAGCCGAATGGGGGCGCTTCCCAGACATTTTTAAGAAATCGTCCTTAGACATAAATGAATCTGATAAGGAGGCTTTAAGCATGGTTACCAATTACGCATACTGGGGGTTTGGTGTTTGTTGCTGAGTTGCCTTGCATGACTTGCAAGCAGTGCTCATGCAGCTCGCCTCCAGGGGCTTATCACACAGGGAGCAGGTGGCTGATGCAGTACTCCCTTTCTTAGAGCTGGATCCTGCCCTCTTGTTACTAGGCTCAGGGCCTACAATAAAACAGAGATATGCCATAAGACTAAGCCAAATCATACAAGAAAGAAAAAGTGCTCTCCCTTACCTTGCTTCTTGGTGTGCCTTTTCTCCTCCATGATCTCCACACAATATGCAGCAGAGGTGAACACACACATGCTGCTTGCCATATCAGCCCTTAAATAGCATATG
>JABWIB010001834.1:0-14668 GCA_016617825.1 Platyplectrum ornatum | reverse complement strand
CAGAAAACTATACCTTTTATCTTGACACTTTGAATTAAGGCAATTCAAAAATCTCCGGCTATCCTAGAAAACAATACAAATTTATTGAAGGCACAGTAATTCACAGATCATAGGCTTAAAATTCTTCACAAATTACTTAAACATTTTAAACAGGTTTTGTAATTACCATTAAATTTTTTTAACATATACACTAGATATTGATTTTTCAGCCACCCAATTCATATACTTTGTGTTCCATAATCTGCCAGGTATAATAAAACCAACATTTCAATCACTAACTGCAAATTTTATCAGGCAAAATGGTCAGGTATAGCTAGCAAAGTGGAAAAACTGAATAGCATGCGAGACAGAATAATTAGAAAGCTAACTCACCTGAACCTGCTGGGACCCCTGCAGCACATGCCACCAGTACATAAATAACATACCAAACTGGCTACCAAACTAGGAGGTAAACAATCCAGCTGCGCTCTGCTGTCTTAGCACTAGCTGGTGTCAGGGGAACCCAGCGAGAACAAGATAAAGTGAAAAACTAGAATACAGAAGAGGTAGTGGAATCATAAGTGCCTAATAGAGAATTCAGAAGGGGAGAAGGAGGGCAGCAAGAGGGGAAAGAGGACAAACCCTGATAATAGTATTGCTGGGAAACAGAACTGAGAATAAATGTATGTCAGTGGTTCCAGCAGGTCTGAATGAGATACACTATACTTCAGTGAGTTTGTGTCGAATTCCAGATACAGACACACAGCCCTTAAAGAAAAATGAAACGTTCAAACGAACAAAATCTAAAACAAATATTTTGTTTATAAGCTTATCTGTTAAGAAAATAAAGGAGGATGCATACGGTTTCAAAGTCTTTATCATTAATGCTTTTGAAGGCATCTGCAATAGAACGATCTTCAAACCACCGCTGTGAATAACATTCCCTCAACTTTTTAATCACCATCCTGCAGAGTGCTTCACAAATAGTAGCTTGGAAATCATAGTCTACAAACATGGAAAACAGAATTGATATTTTGAGATTACATATTAAGTAGGGGGTGTAAAAAAATGGTTCTAATATACAAGCACACTTTCAAACATTTCTCTTGAATATCAGCAAGCTTGAAACATTAAGTGAAGAATTACTAGCATTTTTAAAATAAACATTCTCCCTGGTGTACAAAACTTTAACAGGAAATTTAACGTGTCCTTACTTACCATCTCATTACATTTAAATGTGCCATAATTAAGGCAAAGCACAAAGGTTCCCTGGAGTTGTGGCATGACTGCTCTACTCTGAAAACTACAAGTACCATAACATCCTGGAATTTATGCTCTATGGTTCTAACAAATCAAGTTTATAAAACCTACTGATGGTGCGTGAACCCACGGTTTTGGGATGAAGCATGTGTCTTTGAATGGCCAACTTATTTATATAAATTCCTACATCAGTTAACATGAAAAAAAAAAACTGCACACAACTCCTACATCACTGGAAAAAAATGGAGAGAAAATCCTTGAGCATTTCAAGGATTTTACTCATATTGGGGCCAGAATATGTATTTACATATTCAAAAAGCAAAAAAAAACTAAAGCAATTAACTATACGAGAAATTATAAAAATGTTAGACAATTAGGCAATTCTGGTAAACCCAAGATCTTTCATATAGATAACAGGATTTATGTAGTCACCGCATATGCCAGACTGCTGCACCACCTGACTGACATGGTGTCCACAAAAGTCACCAGAGGATCTCTGGTCCTGGAACAGAATCTGTGGACCTTGTGGTTGAAATGCAGGCCATCAGGTCGAGATCTGGAAGACCCCATCTTTGAGTCAACTGATGGAAAATCTCTGGATGGAGCGACCATTCTCCCGGGACTATGGTCTGGCAGCTGAGAAAGTCCGCCTCCCAGTTCTCAACTCCTGGGATGTGGATAGCTGTGATCAAACTGGTCCGCCCACTCTTGTTTGCTTCCCTCATTGCCTGCGCACTCAGTGTTCCTCCCTGATGGCTGATGTAAGCCACCGCTGTGGCATTGTCCTATTGGATCCTCAATAGATGACCTGCCAGGTGACCCTGAGCAGACACCAAAGCCTGGTATACTGCCCGGAGCTCCAGGACATTGATAGAGAGTCTGGATTCCTCTTGAGACCATAGACCCTGCAGCTGGAGGTGAAGAATGACTGCTCCCCAGCCCGTCAGGTTGGCATCAGTCATGATTAGAACCCAATGCTGTATAGACAAGGAACGACCCACCGAGATGTGCTCTCCGGAAAGCCACAACTGAAGAGACTGTCTGGTCCTGGGAGAAAGACAAATGCCTTGTACTTTTAGGCTGGTGAAATACCCATTCCACTGGCACAAAATGTTCCACTGGAATGCCCGAGTGTGGAACCTTGCGGAAGGAATGGCCTCGAATGTGGCTACCATCTTCCCTAACAGGTGCATGCACAGATGTACCGAGGGAAGCCTTCTGGAACGAACGCCTCGGACCAACTCTTGTAGAGAAGCAATCTTCTTTGAAGGAAGAAAGACTCTTTGAAGACAGGTGTCGAACTCTAGACCCAGAAAAGCATCCTTTGAGAAGGATACAGCTGTGACTTCCTTCTGTTGAGAAGACAGCCGTGAGACTCAAGAGACGACATTGTGACCTGTAGGTGCTGCTGTAGGACCTCTGCTGACTGCCTTTATAAGCAAATCGTCCAAATAAGGGATGATATTGATACCCTGGAGTTGCAGCCTGCTGATCATAACTCCCAACATCTTGGTAAAGATGCGAGGAGCCGTGGCTAACCCGAATGGGAAGCGCCCGAAGTTGGAAGTGAAGGTCCTGGATCGTAAGCCTTAGTAGAGCTTGATAAGGAGGAGCGATCGGGATATAAGCGCCCTGAATGTCTATTCTGTTCTATTCTGATCAGAATAGGGCGGAAAGAGCCTTCCGATTTTTTTTTTTACAAGAAAAAGTTTGGAATAAAAGCCCTTCACCCTTTGCTCTGAAGGAACCGGGATAATAACCCCCCCTGTATCATGAGTAATTCCAGGGCCTGACAAAGCAACTCTTTCCTCCTTTACCGAAGGAAATGGGCGTGGAAAAAAAATCAGTGGGGGACCGGCTGTGAAAACTAAATAGAAAGGGTCCAGGGATTTGAGGTGGAGGCCCTCCAGGCGTCTACAAACTGAAGACGACGGGCGCCCACCCATAAAAAAAACCCCCAGGACTATCAGGAGCTCTGTTTGTCAGCCGCCTTAGGGGGTCTGATTCTTGGAACCCCAAGACTGGCGAGCTCTCTGAAATGAACCCTTGGCCTGGTCAATTGGCTGAGCAGGCTGGGATCGTACCGGACGGAAGCGAGGCCTAAAGGAAGACCTGAATGAACTGAACCTAGAACCGGCGAGATTGCGCCTCCTAGGTCTCTGTGGATTCACCGGAAGGGAGGTAACTCTTACCCCTGTAACCTGAGCAATAATCTTTTCTAGCTCTGGACCAAACAATACACCCCCCTCAAAGGGTAAGGACTCCAGAGCCTTTTTTGACTCCATATCTGCCTGCCAGGATCTGAGCCAAAGAATACACCCGATGGCTATGGAAAAGCCAGAAGCCCTGGCTTAAGCATGGGCCGCATCCAATGACACATCCGTGATATAATTCGATACATCTCTAATATACTCTGCTAAAAGAACCAGTTCCGAACTAGAACTGGCCTGGCCTCCAGTAAAGCATCAGCCCAGGCCTCCATTGCCTTAGCCACCCAAGCAGAGGCAAAGATGGGCCTCAGGGATACAGCCGAGGCCGTAAACAGCATCTTAAGAAGCAAGTCACACTTTCTATTTCTGTACCATCCTTAAGAACAGCAAATAGGTAAGCCCATGGATTTGGACAGCCTGGCTATAGGAGCGTCCACCTTGAGAGAAGACTCCCATTTAGAAAGCATCTCAGTAGGCAGGGGATAACAGAAGGTTTATTATCCCCAGACGGTTTTCTAAATGCTTACGTTTAAAAAGAGCTGCCTCCTGAGGAGAGGACTCCTGGTCAGAAATATTGAGGGCCTTACGGACTGCCTTAACTAGAGCAGTAATGTCCTGGGAAAGACCACCGTCATCCTCAAGGGAAGGCTGGTCTTCCCAATCCGAGTCCCCTAAAAATCCCTCCTCAGCAGAGGACACTTCAGAGTCTGACATAACAGGAAAAGTGGCTAGGTGATGAAGGCGCATCTTACAGGACTTAATCAGAGGGTCCACCAGCTTTTGCAAAGAGGAGGAGACCTGGCTAAGGTTAGCAACCAACTCCTGCAGACTTTGCGCCTAAACCGGGAAGGCCTGCCCCCCCCCCAGAGAAGAAGACTCATCACTCACCGCCCTGGAGGACATCACTCTGGACAGGTCCGCCACCGCTGCAGTCAAGGATCTGGCCCAAGCTGGTTCCTCTATAGTAGGAACCGACGGTCCCGACTGATGTAAATGAGGGAGAGTTGACTCACAAGCTGCACATAAGGCATCACGGTCCTGCTGTCCGGATGGAAGCTTGATTTACATCTGGAACATGTAAAAAAAATAGTGATGAGTTGCCTGAGCTAGCCTTAGACTTGCTACCCTGACAATTCTCCAACATGTTTGATGGAAAGGGCAGGAAACAGCTGACAGTGTTCCCTGAAGGAGTAATGTATACCCTCCCCACTACTGGGCCCCTAACTAAGGGAAAGCTCAGTAAGTTAGAAAACCCCTGAGGCCCACACAAAAAAACAAAGAGTAGCAACAGCAAAAAAAAAAGGGAACACAGCAAGTAAATGGCAGTCCTGTCACACAGCTGAGGGGAATGCTCAGTTTCGGCTGTTCAAGTCATAAGCAGAACCACCAGGGAGGAGGGAACCAACTCACATTAACCACCTGAGGCGGCCCACACCGAGCGGGCCCCTGGGGAGAGAATTGCAGAGTGCTTCAAGCACCTGCTAATCTTCTGCTCCACCAAGATGGTTATTCTGAGCCCATTGGTAACCTGCTAGTAGGCTCCCAATGCTAAAATTATTATATACACATATACACTGTTGGCATATCTATGATATGTGTATACTGTTAAGGTGGCCATTCACAAGAACAAGTTCGTTCTCGTGGAATATCAGAACCGACAAAAGGGTGATTTTCTGCAGGCCATCCACGAGAACGATGAGAATAGGAAATCCATAAGAATAGGAAATACTTGTTAAGAAATAGAAATAAATGAATTAAAAATATACTTACTATCTAGATGTCTTTGCTGGGCACCGACCCTATGTGCCGGAGTCTCAGTCTTGCAGAGAGGACGCTGTATATGCATGACGCATATGCAGCTTCCTCTCCAGCTGCACTGGACGCACCAGAGACATTTGGAGCGGGGTGCGATTTGCATTCTCTTACATGCATGTGATTATGTACTGTATGCTCAACTTGACTGATGGGTTACGCAAGCTTCAAAACCGTACTGGTATTATGTCTGTACAGTTCTTACAAGCTGTTATGTCAAACTATTCACGTCTAAATTGCTGCTGGTACTGCATGTCTGTTTAGATCAATGTATTTATTGTTTGTTTTAATGAAAAAACAATACCATAGATTAGATACCTGTAAATATTGTTTTGTCATAGACATTCTTTGGTTATCTGCATATCCTGCAGGGTATTAATAATGTCCACTCTCTTTACCCCTTCTAGGCCATTAAGCCAGCCCCTAAGGACCGGGAGGTGGTGGCTATGGCAGCTTCTGGCTTTAGAGATGCGCTTGCCATCATATGTTGTTTCCATCTCCAACTTCTTCTACATAGGGTCCTTGAATATGTTGACACCCTCAAGCGGCAAAGTGGTTTTTCTGGCAGTCCTAGAGATGGCAGTGTCCACCTTTCATCCCAGGCCTTAATTTCCTCCTTTGGAAAGGGGTAATTTATGTTGTACAGGTACTCGGATGTCGGATAAAGGAGGAACCCAGACAGATAAGACCTTGATGACTTTGGGCAAAGTAATTGCTTCACAGTCTAAATCAGAATCGGGCAAACGATCACTTGTAGTCGACCAAACTCTTAGAGGTTATTGGTCTCTGAGCGTCTTTAGTACTTACAACTTGTTGATGAAGTATGTAAGCTGTTGAGATGGCACTTTTTTCTGCGTGGCTTTGCAGGCAACACATGCCGAGTCCTGATAATCTTCATCCAAAGGTTACTCACAGAGAGTTGTTAGTCTGGGGTTTTTTTAGACTAGGCTTTTGCTTTCAGTTTTTCCCTACTGGTGTAAATACACATAAGATAGTAACCAATAGGTCCGGAACGATACTGCAGGGAAGCTGGCCAGTGTATGCTCCTTGCACAGTACAGTACCGGCACCTAAGTGAAGGAGGCTTAGGAGATGCTGGCCAGAAAGGCACGGGATGATCGCCAGCTGCCGGCGCCATTACACCCGGACACAGGGGGCGAAACCTTGCGGCACATTGAGATCGGAGGACATTCACAGGCTGATCCTAGGAGGAAAGAAGTACACATCACCGGAGCGGCGCCGATGGGGAGCAGCCAAGCATCGAGGAGTTATTGGGTGACTGGGCAGCTACACCATACCTGGAGCAGCGCCGGCAGCGGACAGGAGAGAACGCGGCTGGGAGAGAGAGATATGAAGCTGCGAGCACTGCATGAAAGGAAAGACAAGGATAGAAGGAAGATGGGTTAAGTAGTCCTGGTCTTCTTTCCTTTCCTGTGAGCACCAATTAGGGAAAAAATATGTTTCAAATAATAAAAAAAGGGAGCATGTATGAGAGTCCCAAGGTCCACTATAATCCAAGGTATGGCAGGGTCTCTTAAGTTGAAAGAGAAAATGCAATATTTCTACCATCATAAACTTAACATGTAAAGGTTTCACCATTGCTAATAACGTATAGTCTGCACAAAAAAAAAAAAATATGAATAGTAGTGTAAGCTACAGACATTTTATCCTACCCTTCAATTGTTCAACTAAAGCAATATAGTGTCATTTCTATTACAACTAAGCATGCACACAAAAAACACACGAAAAATTGTACCTCCAATAATAAAAAGTGTCCTTGCCAAACGCTGCCTGTAAAAAAACAGAAATTTGAGAACACCATTATTTCATATCCACTTGAATAAAAAGACCTGCATCCAAAACACACATGATTAGGGTGGAAAAACTGCAGAAACTTCAAAATAAGAAGCCCCACACATGGTAAGAAGTTAAAGGAGGCACATAAAGCCTTGACGGAAACAGAACACATACTGTCAGGTAACACTAACTAAATCTAGTTTTACATTGAATGACCTCTTCCAAATAAGCCAGCACTTTTAAGAACTTAAATCTCATCTAATGCAATATGTATATAACCAGGGTGACCATGACATCTCCAAGAAGCATTGGCCTTAAATTTGACAACAATGCAATTGAGACCAATCCAGAAGAAACAAATCTACTTGGATAACAGGAATATACTGGGCACAATAGGAATAACAATGCATAAACAGACTGCAGTAGACCTTACAACAAATAATACAGATTATTACCTGTTAATATGGTTTCCCTGCTCCTCCATGTCAGTCCAAACAAATGGGTTCAGCCCTCCAATGGTCCAATCAGGGGAAAGAAGAAAGACACCGGCACTATAAGACCCCATGCCTCTGTGTCTTTGATTATTCAAGCTTTGTACATTCAGGGTGGGTAACTATGACTGACATGTCAGTCCAAACAAATGGGTCGTCCCAAAGCAATCATAACAAGGGGAAGGGAAGAACATAGAGAAATTAGACTACTGCACTCAACACCTTTCTCCCATATCTAGCCTCTGCTGAAGCCATTACATCTACTTTGTAGTGTTTAGTAAATGTATGAGCGGAAGCCCAACAGGCTGCTTTGCACAGTTCTTGCAGTGAAACCTCTTCTTTATCTGCCCAGGAAGCAGATATGGATCAGTTGAATGAGCCTTAATTAATTTAGGAGGTTGAATATTTTTTAATCTGTAGGCTTCCAAAACACAGTTCTTTATCCATCTAGAAATAGCTATCTTAGATGCTGAATTGCCTTTTGTTCTGATCAGAACATCTAAAGTTTGCGACCTGTCCACATAAATCTTAAGCGCCATCACTAAGTCAAGTTATGAAAAAGCTTCCTCATCGTTTTTCGGGTCCGCACATAAGGAAAGTAGTACCAGTTCCTGATTTATATGGAACGGAGAGACAACTTTTGGCAGGAAAAACGGATTAGTTCTGAGAACTACTTTGTCTGGGAAGAACATAAGATAGGGTTCTTTCACCCATAAGGCTTGCAGATCAGAGACTCTTCTGGCTGAAGTAATGGCAACCAGAAAAGCCACCTTTAAGGATAGATGTTTTAACGAAACTTAAGGCAGTGGTTCAAAAGGGGGAAACATAAGAGCATCTAGCACTAAGTTTAGATCCCAGGTTTTTGATCTCAGTAGCCATGCTGTCAGTTTCCACACCCCTGGAGACGGGTGGGATATGCTCCCCTGAGTTAGCATGTCGGGGGAGCAAGGAAGATGCAACAGTTGAGGGCTATGGGAAAACCATGACCTCCTCGGCCAGAAAGGGAGAATTGCGATGACTGTTAGTTTCTCCCTCTGAATTTTCCGCAAGACTCTCGGAATGAGCTTCACCGGGGAAAGATGTATGCCAGTGTGAAACGCCATGGGACTGTCAAGGCGTCTATCTGTAGAGCCCGAGCATCCCTGTACCTGGAGAAATTTGCTGGTATTTGAGCGTTGTGGTGAGAGGCCACGAGGTCGATTTGAGGGTGTCCCCACCTCCGGGTGATCATCTGGAAAATGTTCGGATTCTGTTTCCATTCCCCCGGGCATACAGAGAACCTGCTTAAGCCGTCTGCGACTATATTTGTGCTGCCTGCAATGTAGAGTGCTTTAAGTTCCTGCAGGTGTGACTCTAGCCAGGCTAGTATTTGGTATGCCTTGTCTGCTAAGATCGCACTTTTGGTGCCTCCTTGATGGTTGAGGTACGATACGACGGCCTTGTTGTCCGTCTGGACTACAACGTATTGGTCTCGGATACATTCTTTGAATGTTTGGCATTCCTGCCACACTGCCTCTAGTTCCTTCCAGTTGGAGTGAAGAGATTGTTGGTCTTCGCTCCATCTTCCTTGAATCATGCGAGATTTGCAGATAGCTCCCCAACCTACTGCGCTGGCATCTGTTGAGATCACTATAGGGGAAGAGTAGACGAGAGACTTTCCTTCCAAGTAGCAAACTTCTGATAGCCACCATTGAAGAAAATCTCTTACTTGATCCGATAGATGTATGATTTGATTGGGACATTGATGGGNTTTGTCCCATTGGGACAGAAACTGCATTTGAAGGTCTCTCATGTGTAACCTTGCCCAGGGTACGATGTCTATGACTGAAGACATAAGGCCGAGCAATCTTTGGCAGGTTTTCGCTGTGAGCCACCTTGCTCTGCTTGCCTTTCCGATTTCTGTGAGGATAATAAACAGTCTTGCCTGAGATATGTGTACCGTCATAGATGCTGAATTTATGGTGACTCTCAGGTAACTGACTATGTTGGAAGGATCTAGATGACTTTTGTCTTTGTTGATGACCCAGCGGTGCTCTTGTAGTACCTGAACAACTCTTAAGGTATGAACTTCTGCCAGATGCCTTGAGGGTGCCGCTATAAGGATGTCGTCAAGGTAGGGCCATATCAGTATNTTTTCTGTTCTGAGTTTGGCTATGACTGGTGCCAGGACCTTTGTAAAGGCGAAGTTGCTGGACCGAAAGGTAGTGCTCGAAATTGCAGGTTGAGAGGGATTAAAGGGACCCCCTCTGTCCCTTCTACGGGATGGACGAAAAGATCCCCGGGGAGATGGTACCCACTGACCTCTTCTGAAGTTCCTGCCGAGACGGTAGGCTTTCGCTCCCTTGAACTCTTGAGAAGGAGTCCTGGCTGGTCTGGCGGCTGTACGTCTTGATGGTCTGTCCTGCGGGAGCCATAAGGATTTTCCGCCTGAGGACTTAGAAATAATATCGCCTAGCCTCTTACCAAACAGGTAATCTCCCTGGAAGGGAAGCGCCAGCAGCGTTACTCTTAGACTGGGCATCCACAAGAATTCCACCGCCACATGAGTATTCTGTAAGGCAGACAAGGTATCAGCCCTCTCTGCGCCATCTATGACATCTGTTTCCAGGGAGTGACACCAGCCCCTTAGAATCCTGGTTGTTATGGCCATAGCAGAGGCTGGCTTCAAGGAAGCCCCCGCCACGAGATACTGTTTCTTGAGGCCTATTTCCAGCTTTTTGTCCATGGGGTCTTTAATCATATTGACGTCTTCCACGGGCAAAGTGGTTTTCTTGGACAATCTTGCTACCGCTGTATCAACCTTGGGTGGCTCCTCTCACAGCTTGATCTCGTCCACATGGAGGGGATACATGCGCGAGAATTTTGATTGTACTGCTACCCTGCGGTCTGGCGTCTTCCACTCTTCTGCAATAACCTCCTTAATGGTCTTTGAAAGATGAAATACCTTGGATTTCTTTTTGGTCCCTGCAAATAGCAAGTCTTGCCAGGAAGGTTCCTCTTTCAGGTCCTCTATATTAAGAGTTTTATGAATTAATTTTAGCAGGTTGTTAACAAGATCAGGGTTAAAGTCTGCCTCTGTATTGGAGACAGATGACTCCTCGTCCAATAACAGTGAGACCACCTTCTCTGACAGTCCCTCTTCCTCTGTTTCAGAGTGCTCGCTGACCACCGGTTTTGAAAGCTGGGCCACCATAGCTGTAAGTTTGGCGAGATCCTCCTTGGTGACAAACGTGTCACATAAGGTAGACTTCATATGTTTAGTCAACCCCGCCAGATGAGAAGGAGGTAACAGCTGCTGGCCTGCCTTACAATCCTCGCAGACCGTACCACAGTATTTATGAGGCAGCTGCTTCTCACAGAGCGTGCAATCTGAAGAGGCTTGTTTTTTATGTTTAGGCCTGTTATCCCCTTTGTCCTTAGAGGACTCGGATCTAGAAGAGACAAACATAAAAGATAAGGAAAAAAAAATTTTTTTGTTGCGAATCTCGCCATAAGATTAGGAGGATTAGGCGCCCTGAGTGACATCACGCCCGTGTTCGCACCGGATTCACCCAGGCACGTCACATAAGTGCGGCAGAGCCGCAGCCCGGGTCCTATAGCTGCTTCCCGCCGGCCGAGAAAGGGGGCGGAGCTTCACACTTTTGAGAGACGCCGGGCTAGCGTGCCTTGCCTGGAGCGATAGCTCGGCAGAGGGCAGAAGGTAAGGCCCCTCCAGGGGAGACAAACGCCACACACATCCTGACTGGATCAAAGGGAAAGAAGAAAAGACACAGAGGCATGGGATCTTATAGTGCCGGTGTCTTTCTTCTTTCCCCTGATTGGACCATTGGAGGGCTGAACCCATTTGTTTGGACTGACATGGGGGGAGCAGGGGTAAAATAAAACCAAAGACAATGTAAGTTCTGGTCTAAAAGGTTAGTGACCTTAACTTATAGAAGAGCATTTTTTCACCATACAGTCAATTTCATCAATTCAGAGTCAATTGATGAAATAGTTAGAGACAGACATGAAGGAAATGCATAGAAAGATGCATGCTGCCTCCAACTCCATTTATATCCCCCTGACCAAGAGAACAGTGGTTGCAGAGAGGCTGTGCTATAACTGGCATGCACCAACTGGAAATGGACACTGCTGTTGAGGGCAGAGAGGAAGCTGGTTGTCACTTACATTAAAGCACACATATCTTCAGAAAGGGGAAAATTTTTCTTTACATCCCGTGGAACACAATCCATAATGAAGTTAAATGTCTTCAGTGCCTATGTTCAGGGAAAACCCCCCCAAAAACCAGTTAATGATAGAAAGATTTCAAGAAGACTGTACAACGTGTAAGATACTATTTATATATATATATATATATATATATATATATATATATATACATATACATATATACACACACATACACATACATACACACACATACGGCTTACCAACATACGAATTTCATAAGCAGGCCATTGTTCCATTATCATATAACCAAGCGTAAGGGAAAATGAATCCAACAACTGTTTTATACCTAAAGTAAATGCAACAAAAACTAAAATGTAACAAGTTAATTTCATAAAAAAAACAAAAAGTAAAAACTAGATGTCAGGATGCATGTAGACAGCATAGATTTTAAGGGTGGGGGTGGATAAATTCTGTCAGGAAAAGGGAACCACTTACCAAGGTTCAGAAGCAATGTTCAGGAAACATTGCAAAGTGAAAATCAGACACTTACCATTGTCATTCTTAATTCTACAGATTTCCTAAAAAAAAAAAAAAAAAAATTATATATTTGTATTGTGTTGCTGGCACACCTTCTTGTACATAGATATAAATAACGGAAGTGTATTGAAATAACTCACGGTGCCTTCACGCGGGATATGTATCAGCTTTCCTTCCCCAACATACTGTGCGGCACTCGATTAATCCAGATTAGTCACTGTTTAGTCCAACGTATCAGGTTTTATGAAACCTTTCTTCAGGGACATATTTAAATATGTCCCTGAAGAAAGGTTTATTAAAACCTAAAAGGTTGGACTAAACAGTGATTAATCTGGATTGATCGAGTGCCGCACGAACGGAGCAGTATATTTATTTGTGTGTGTGTGCATATATATATATAATATATATATAAATATAAGCTTCTGTGACCAGTCATACTTGATAAACGTATAAAAGACGTATGATTGGTTACAGAACTTCTTGGTCATGTATCTGCTTCAGTACTCACTAGGGTTGCCACCCAGCCAATAATCCAGCGCCTGGCCAGTAACTGTGCCAACAAGCCGATTCCGGAATATTTATTTTTTTTTTTAATTTGCCAGTAAATTAATAACAATTCCTTTAATGTTACTTTGAGAACAAAGTACTGTATATACTCGAGTATAAGCCTAGTTTTTCAGCACATTTTTTTGTGCTAAAAGTTCCCCCCTCGGCTTATACTCGAGTCACTGTCCTGTATGATGTCAATGTGTAATCCCCATTTTTTTGAGGTGAAATTTGGCATCTCAGCTTATATTCGGGTCGGCTTATACTCGAGTATATACGGTAAGCTGAAGTAGTAATGCACCAAACCTCAACATTTACCAGTATATGTTCTAAAATAACCTTTTACATCCACATAAAGAAAGTTACTGGGATAAAAAAAAACCCCACACCAAAACACAAAAAGGCAATGCATTTTGGAAGATTTTTACATAAACACAACACTACTAGAAAGATATATAGCATTACACCAAATACAGGTAGAGAAATTCCAAAGTTACACCCCCACCCAATTTATTTTTTTTTTCACCAAGTCACTGCAATACAGCATGTACTGTACACATGTATCAAATTATAATTTAAACACTGAAACTGTTTAAAAGAAACAAAAACAGACTTCCTTACCAGAACTGTATCAAAAAAGTGTTCCAAAAGAGTAGAAATTAAAGGATTTGAGTCTCCACACATTTTCTGTAACTCTAGTGTTCTTTCAAACCACAGTACCATGTAAAGAAGAAAAGAAACTGTATGAAATAGAATATTCATGTATCTGTTTAATAAATTCTTTGATTTTATGAAAACGCAGTTTACAATAGAAGAAATACAGAAATTAGAGGAAATGTGCCAGTAAATCAACAAACGGGTGAATAGATCAGACTGGCAGGTAGGGTTAAAGTTTAGTATAAGTTCATACCACCTTAAGTCAGGTCGAATATTCTATTCTTAAAAGCACAGCTATTGTTAGAAGAAACTCATAATAAGCACTTATCTTAGGGACCAGTCCAAGATTAATTAAACTGGAATCTTCACTTAAGAAATGAGGGATACACTTCAATAATAAACAGACATGTTTGAATTCATTGCGATCCAATTCCTACAGGACAAAAGGACAGTATTATAACAGGTTAAAAGGTCAGCTTTTCTAGTTATATCTGTAAAAATAGATAACTACCTTATTTATTAGTCTGTCCAGATGGTTTAAGAGACCCTTCCCGTGACGCTGCAATGAACATGTTACAGACGTCTTCAAAAATGTGGCAATTTTCTCAAAACCTTTACCTTTAAAGGCATCAGCAATGAGAGATTCCAGCTTAGGGGGAAATAAGAACCAAAAATATATATATAATTTTACAACTTGCACTATTAATGGCACCTATTATACACATTCGCTAATATGTTGCTTAACACAAGGCAAGATGCAAAAAAAATCTTACTTTCCTTGTAGCAATACAAATACCTTTTAGATGTACAGAAGTCGGGTTACTCTTCAAACCTATTGTTACTTCAAAATTATGTATGTTACATAATATGAAAATATATCATACACAAAATTCAGCAACTAAGCCATTAAAAAAAATTGTATTTACACAAATGTTATGGCCAAAAAATAAAAAAAAATGTAAATGCCAATAACTAGGAGTCTGGAACTTAAGCTGGCCATACATTGTTAGATAAATTGTTCCAGTCAAAATATTTTTTCAAGAGTGGGCAAAACCATTTTGAATTGCAGGGGAGGCAAATTGAATTATTTGCAATCAGTATTACAGGTGAGAGATGTTTCCTAGCACAAGTGTAATAACAGTGTAACAGTAACACTGGTCAGTATCTGTGTGCAACATGCAAAAATAAAGTATTCTCCCTGCATGCAAAC
>JABWIB010001833.1:70977-84494 GCA_016617825.1 Platyplectrum ornatum | reverse complement strand
CCCCCCCCTTGCAATTCAACATGGTTTTACCCACTCTTGAAAAAACCTTCGATTAAAACAATTTATCTTATAGTGTATGCCCAGCTATGAACTGGTCAGTATCTATGTGCAACATGCAAAAATAAAGTATTCTCCCTGCATGCAAACACTGACATTCATTTTACCCCCCCCCCCTGCAATTTAACATGGTTTTACCCATTCTTATGTGGCCAGCTTAAGTCATGAGTGTGTAAATCTGAATCTGGCCCTCTTTATTTGAGGGTGCCTTGTAATTTGTAAATGTTTCGGAAAGTGTTCCATTCAAATGACAACTGTCATTCGCTCACAGTGAATTTTAGTCTAGATTTATATTTTGTTACATACATATATATAGCATCATTTCACATCTGTATGCCAATTACAAAAATTCACATCATAAAAGAACTAACACAATACAGCAATGCAGCAAACTAGAACATATCCCTTACCTGCCAGATGATCCATTAACAGAGTTAGACATACTCTGATTGGAGCCAACAGAGGACACAAGGAATCCTTGTTGGCTGGCATTAACCGGGTTCCCATCTCCCTTCAGCACACCAGTGCACTTCCAGTTGTCCATGTAGTTGGCTGAAGCAAATATTAGATCAACTATTTATTGCAGGTGTATGCAAGCCTTTCCCACGAAAACATAAAATTATACAACCCCACAGGCTACATTTTCCTCTAGTCTGATTGCCAGCCCGTTTAGTTATTTTCAAGCTTCATTTTGAAAAGTAATGCATCAAGTCACATGATTAAATAAAGCCCTGCATTTTATATTGACCTCAATGTTGCAGTTTACCTCGATACAGACAAGAATACTGAATAAGTAGTATTTCTAGCCTACAACCTGATAATTTTACACAACTTCATGCCATTATGCAGCAAGGAATCACATCTATGCTTACCTTTCCACAGACGAACACTCCCGTCATCACCGGAAGATGCTAGAACAGTACCAGTTATGTTCCAACTTACTCGCCACACTTGTGAGTTGTGGTTATCAAACTGTGCCACTGTGTGTATTTCAAATTTTGTCACCCCTCCAGAAGAGGTTAACTCTTTCCTGGAGAAAACAGAATATATTTAAGACTCAAAAAGGACCTCTGAAGAAAAATGCAATTATAATCTTATCACATAATCTATGGTAAAATACTCAGGTCACACTTGGGATTAGTCATTGTGAAGTACTGTGTATAAATGAGTTTTCATATAGTGTGTTAATAGGAAAAATGACTTGAGCATGGTCAAAGGAATCAGTTATTCCGGAAATTTACCTTAAAGGCTTCATTGTAAAAATTCTGACATCTTTACTAGCAACTGCGAGGATGTGGAAGGATCTGCCCAAGTTTGGAGCGAAGGAAATGTCATGGACAGGATCTGTGACGGTCATGAATGTTTCAGCTTTGACATATTTTCTAAAAAAAAATAAAAAAATATATAATACTTAACCCCTTTAAGACGCAGCCTATTTGGTCCCTAAAGACACAGCCCTATTTTGCACATCTGACATGTGTCACTTTATGTGGTAATAACTTTTTAATGCTTTAANAGAATACTTTATTGTTGCATGTTGCACACAGATACTGACCAGCGTTACTGTTACACTGTTATTACACTTGTGCTGGAAACATCATCTCTCACCTGTAATACTGATTGCAATTAATTCAATTTACCTCCCCTGCAATTCAACATGGTTTTGTCCACTCCTGAAAAAAAACTTTTGATTGGAACAATTTATCTTACAGTGTGTGGCCAGCTTAAGTCAATAGTGCATAAAGTTTGAATCTGGTACATAGAGAGCTCTTCGACATTCAGTGTTACAGGATGCTAGTTAAACATTCGCCACATATTTTATACACAAGAAAAGTGACAACATCCACACATGATCAGTGAATAGCTTACCTTCCAGCTTGCGGTACAATGCCAATCCCCATTTTCACTTTTGTCCCAAACCTTCAACAAAAAAAAGACAAAGAAACAGTTTATTTTAACTGGAACCCTTTTATACATCCACACAATCAATGAATACACGTCATGGCCTAAATTTACTAAGCAGGGAGGGTGCAGGTAGACTGAAAGGTGGGGATGTTGCCCATAGCGACCAATCAATCTCTCAGTCTCATGTTACTTACTGGAGAATGAGAGCTTGAATCTGATTGGTTGCTATGGGCAACATCTCCTCTTTTCAGTCTCTCTGCTTAATACAATTAGGCCCATGCCATGATATATAGAGCCTGTGTGTGGTCAGCATTGCTCTGCTGGTGTCATAGACAGAAGAATGTGAGGACAGTGACAGGCAATGAGTGACATTTACACTGGAACATGTGTGGAGTGCTTCCGGGGTATTGCAATACACTGTACACAGCAGATTACCATGCCCACCATATTCTTTCACTGCCCATGTGCTCACTCACTTTCACGCTCTGGTCGCTGGAGCAGGTCGCCATTCTCCTGCCATGGAAATCAAAGGAGACATCGTGGATGAGATCCTTGTGATCGGCGGCTATGCTCCGCGCTACGAACATGCTGGCTGGAGGCTAGCCGGCCACTGACGTCATGGAAGAAGGTTACGCCGAGGCTAGGGGGAACTTGCGCGCTGCAAATCGTAGCAGCGAATCCTTTGGATTACTTACTGAGCATGCGCGAGTACTAGCCGCCTTAAGCGTAGCCCAACCACCAGGCCGGGCTCATGTCACGTGATGTTATTGTTGTGCCCCGCACTTTACGGCCGAGCTAAACTGCAATTCAAACGGAGCCTCAAGTACGCCTCATATGTACGCAATAAGAGAGACATCACAACGGCCACCGCGTACTTCATATACAATATGAGCCCATAATGTGCATAATTGATGGCTGAAGTGTAGAAAATAATTCCAACACTAAGGAGCAGATTCACTTCTACCCATAAACAAGAAAAAGCAGAAGGGTAGTAATAATGTGTGTAATTTACAGAGCGCTCTATGGGCTGATTCATCTCTCCGCAAACATTGGAAAAAAGCTGCTCGCGCGCATTCTCCCATCTATTACTGTAACTTAATCTTGCGCATTTTATACACGCCTCTATGATCTGCAAGAAATAAACAAGTTTTTCTCTTTACTCAACCTGCGTAAGGGCAGAGAAAAATGGAAAAAACACAAATCTGCCCCCAAGAGCATTAATAGCTGCTTTACTTGGGGTTGGCGACTTTTTCTCCATCTCAGGAGAAATCAAGAGCCACCAATATGGGGATGGAGCAGCAGTGGCACAAAGCATGCATGTGCTATGAATTGGCGGGTGTGACATCAAGCCGCACACATTCATAGTCGCTTGGGTCTGGAGGAAGCGATTTACATTACATCACTGCCTCACCTCCAGGTCTTGGAAGGTTTGCAGACTATACCGCATACCCCCCAACTGTCCCGCTTTTGGGGAACTGTCCCGCTGTCCCTCCCGCCTGGCAGTTTGTCCCGCTGTGGGGACAAACTTAGTTTCTTCAATGACGCCGCGAATAGCGCCGTCAAAAGGGGGTGTGGCCTGGACGGGAGGGGCAGTGTCTGGGCGGATTCAGGGTGTGGGGCGGAGTCTGGCAGGTCTGGGGGCGGAGTCGGGCAGGGCTTATGTGTCCCGCAGCCCGGACCCTTCATGTTGGGAGGTATGATACCGGGAGAATTGCTTGATATTCGGGAGTCTCCTGAACTTTCCGGGAGATTTGGCAACCCTGTTTATATATTCATACTGATTAGTGTTCCCATATGGAGACAGAAATGAAAAATACTGTTTGGTGTTTGAGACTGCTAATAAGTGTAATGTCACCTACTCTTGGCTTTTCTATAGAGTTGGAGTCAGTGGATCTCCTATTCACAGTCTTCACCACAATGAAAATGTTTTTTCAATGACAATTTAATCAATAAGTACAGATTTTGTCATTTTACTGAGTCCTCCTAGCAGTGCTAGACACGTCCTCTCATGGCACAGAGTTTTACATTTACAGGCTTCCTGATATTCATTTGCAAAAGTTATGCTTTTACCTTCAAATTTCATTTGGACTTCTGTTCTGCAGCATACATGTGCAAAATTACTTTGTGACTTTTCATTCGCATCCCATAGAGGTGCAGATAATAAGATGGCAATTCTGCCTACTGTAATAGATGGGGAAATCGTGCATCATGCCACATCTACACTTCCACAATCCCGCGGTTTAGTAAATATAGGCCCTGGATGAACAAGCCTGCTTAAGAGGAGTGACTCAACAAAATAGCTGTACTGCGCTCACAAGAGCATAAATATACAAGATATAATTCAAGTGTATCATGGAAAGTAGAACCATGTGGGGCCAAAATCAAGGAGTCTGGGGAGGGAAGGGGCTGCCAAAATTGGACCAACCCGTAAAATGCGTCCAGGCCCGGGATGAGCTCGCTCTTGAGTACTACCTGCATGCGGTGGCAATAGAGGGAATACAGATAGAAAGCTTTCACATGAAGCTACATCTCTGTATTGCCTCTGCTCACCAGTGACATTCATGAGTCATGTTGCTGATCCTCCACTTTGTCCGGTCCCGGGACAGTAGGCTCGGCTTATTCTCTGATGGTATCCTTGGTGCCACACCTCCTTCTATCTAGCATATATATTGTGTGGTCTCTGGATTGCTTCTCCCAATAAGTACTATTAAAGTATACTGAAAGTAGCTGAACATCATCATTTATGTTCTCTTAAACAATTCAATGCCACCTCCTCTACCTATACTTCTCTATGTATATATATATATATATATATATATATATATATATATATATATACACACACACACACACACACACACATAAATGTATACTTTATCTGGCTTTTATAAGTATACCTGTATATATAGATATNTCCTTACAATGGCAGCTGTCAGCTGACAGCTGCCATTGTATTCCTGTCTCCCCGCGATGCCGCGGGGAGACCTTTAAACCAGCGCCGTACTAGTACGGCGCTGGGTTTTACGGACCTTCCGACTGCGCCGTACATGTACGGCGTAGGGTCGGAAGGGGTTAAATGAGAGAATGCATGCTCCATATATTCACATCACAATCATTAATGACACATCTGTTTCAGGACAGAACATCTTTGTTGCAAGGTGCAATTTCCAACCAGTAGTATCGTTGCAATATCGTATGCAATANCGTATTCCAACCAGTAGTATTGTTGCAATATCGTATCAACTCTGGTGATTGATGGACCGGTGAGATACAGATAACATCATTTCTTTCACCATAGCACCCACCCACCAACAGCAGGACATGTGCTAACACAAGGTGGAGGGGATAGATATGCAATACAGTAAAAGCACACTACCCTATTTAGTCGCCTAATTCACCCTCATTTCAAGATGGGTGTTACTTGTCATAGAATACCATGGAAGAAAGAGGAGTGGCCCTATATGTGGACATACAGAAGGCTGGATCCGGCTCAACATGAAGTATTCACAACAGATATTCCGAGGTGACGAATGACAATGAACCAGATTCACAATTCCAACTTTTGTTGATCTTATCACAGGTTGCACGCTCAGAGGTGAACAAGAATCTTTGCTAATACATCTAGATTTAAGAGGAACGACTTGACAGAATGTAAAATTTTTTCTATATTCATAACTGATCGCATTCAATCTTTCTGTGCCTAAGATGAAACATTGCCTATGACTCATTAAGCTCATACACAGATGTCTAAATAGTGCAACCCAATAATTATGGATCCCTCTATTGATAAGAGAAAACACATATCTTGTTCTGGGAATACTGGCAATAATGGGAATGTAACAGATTTAACACAAATCAGATCTGAGATTTACCTTGTATTTTCATTGTACTCGTATATTTGGACTTTACCCATTATATTCGGGCTGGTGTCATCGCTACCCACAGCTATTGTAGGAGAATGAGCTCTTGAACTATATGAAGAAAAAAGCATAAAATCATAAAATACAAACTTCAAACTTACACAAGATCAACAATGTCACTTTAGGTTTAAGTAGCAGCTTAATAAGTCAAGGTGAGACCAGAGCTTTTAAAATAGTTAATAATATGACCAAGTAATAACTAACCTGGAAGGATTCCAAGAGATGCAACTACAGCTCAGCTTGCAGGATATCTCATGCTGCAGAGACCACTGGCTGAGGTTCATGACATCAGGGGCCTCGTACACTCTCACCACCCCGTCTGCAGAACACGTGGCCAACATTAAGCCCATGTGTTTGGGGGCAAATTTGACATCTGTTACAGATGTTCTGCTGTCCACAAGCGTCGTCCTTTTAACCTACAATTTATAACAAAGAAAAATCTTTCACAAAAAACTGAATACATATGAATACAAAGTGCTTGCTTTGACTGTCTGTAACAGTATGCGACTAATAAAACAGGGAGAAGTGTGTTGGTCGCTCCATATACATGGTAGATGCCACCCAGTGGGACCAAATTTTATCAAATTTGGTAACTGGACTTCTAGACAAATAAATACATTTTCTTGTCTAGATAAGGAGGAGTTAATTAGAGATCCAGGTACTTCCTCATCTTTACCGTCCCCATGGTTGTGTGGCTACCATGGCAGGATAACAAAGGGTCCACTGAAGAGGCATATGCGATACCCCCTCAAAGTCGGTGCAACATCCCCCACTGACTTTCATTGGGGCGGCTTTGAAGTGTCACCTCTCCTGTTCCCAAGGTCGGATGTCCTAGCATGGCCGGATAGCCAAGGGTCCACTGAAGAGGCACATGCCTATCTCTTAATTTTTTGGACCCTGGGGGCGGGAGTAGCACCAGTTGAAAGCGACCGAGCATACCCACGCTGAGGAAGTGAGGAAAACTCTTCCGTACTATTTAGGTGTGCTAATGTGAGGAGGGCAAAGACATACGTAGAGGCATATACCCCTCAGAGGGGAACAACACACCCATCCCAGCCAGTTATGTATGTACATGTAAGCAGGAAAGATTAATAGAGGTAGTCTTCCCTGGCACAAAGCTAGGTAGGTCTCCATGAATCAATTTTACAAAAACCATGCATCAGAAAGTCAATCCAGAGCAGGTATTTTGTTTTTAGAAAACAATGCGCAATGAATGCCGCCTCCTATGACTTTTGTTCAGTTTCTTATTGATTGGAATACATGCAAAACTGTATACGATGCCATCAGTCAGGGATATTTAATATTAATACAGTTCACAAACCATGGCCTATATCTACTAAACTCTGAACATAGGTCTGGTGCCTTATAATAAATAAAGTAGAGCCATTCAGCTACACTAAGACTATAGCCAATATAAGCACTATTAAGAGATTTGTAGCCGTCATTTTAATGTACATTAGATTTGATATTTGTAAACTTTGTAACTTATTTGTTCATTTTGCATAACAGCCAATACAACTTCCAAATCCAATATTATCCTTACCCAGTGACTCTGTCCTCGAGGTCTGTCATTTGACTCGCCGACTATTTCTTCCCAGACAGCCGCTGTTCTGTCAAAAGAGCATGAAGCTAGTACCTGTCCAAACTCTGGATGAGCCCAAGTTACACGCCATACAGATCCGCTGTGCGTCTGAAGAGAAAACACATACCTTGAAGAAAAAGCTGGAAAACACTGCTGGCTTTTGACTTCCCCTACTGCTTCACAACCTTCCGAGAGCATCCATACTGACACAACAGGGCCTATGTTTACTAAGCTGCTGGAAAGTGGAGATGTGGTCAATAGCAACCAATCCGTTTCTTTTTTACATACTGGAGAATGTAATCCTGAATATGAATGGTTGGTATGGGCGACATATCAACTTTTCCATTCCCGTAGTTTAGTAAATATAGGTTAAGGTGTTCCCCACATGGTAGAGCGTACCAAGATTCATTAGACAGATATTACCTACTGGCAGCACAAACCTTTTCCTTATTAGCTTTCTCTATGGCTATTACAGGCTACAGACACTTGTTACATGTAGTGTTGGTAACCACTTCTTTCTCAATACTGGTATGGTTTTCCATTACTATTAAAAACATTCAACACATCATCCACACAAACACAAGAGCTTAGGGACAAAACAGACTAAGCAACCAGACCTCAATGTAGAATCTCATATGAAATTGTAGTAAGACTACAGCTGTTACTAAATACTATTTAAAGATAGCATCCACATTATACACACAGGGCCAGATACAGACTTTACGCACTACTGACTTACAACTACTTTATTTTTGCACACAGATACTGACCAGCGTTACTGTTACACTGTTATTAAACATCATCTCTCACCTCTAATACTAATTGCAACTAATGAAATTTGCCTCCCCTGCAATTCAACATGGTTTTGCTCTAGAATATGTCATGAGTAAAGCTGGCCATACACTAAGATAAATTGTTCCAATCAAAAGATTTTTCATGAGTGGGTAAAACAATGTTGAATTGCAGGGGGGGGTAAAATGAATGTTAGTGTTTGCATGCAGGGAGAATACTTTATTGTTGCATGTTGCACACAGATACTGACCAGCGTTACTGTTACACTGTTATTACACTTGTGCTGGAAACATCATCTCTCANTGTGTGTGTGTGTAGACCAAAACCAGTTGTAAATCAGCACAAAAAGTGTAACACTATATATGTGGCTAGAAAAGCGTTTAGTAATATAGTCACAACCAATATCTAAAATAACATGGACTATATTTATAAAACTATGGAAATGTTGCCCATAGCAACCAATCAAATTCTAGCTTTTCATTTTCCATTCTAGAGAATGTCAGCTCAAATCAGACCAGTTGCTATAAGCAACATACACTTACACTTTTCCATTTATGCGGTTTAGTAATTATATAGGCCCATAAGTGGCATAGATTCAAAGTGATAAAAAAAAGCATTAAAAAAAATAGTTCATGAAAAATACAAAATCTCAGACAGGTAGATAAAAGTCCAGTCGTATTATTTGGCTCTATTTAAACTCTTGACATCCTTTGTAGGATTCATGCATATTAAGCATAGTTCAGGGGTTCTCAAACTATTTTGCTCTGGGACCCCATCTGACAAAAAACTAGTTTACACCACCCCAGCAAGTCAAACATTGCCCCTATATATTTTCACCAAGACATCCGATTATCATTTTAAACAGTGTAAGTATATGTTTTGTACCAATCTATACAACTTTATGAGGTTAATTTGGGGGTTAAAAAAGGCTAAAAGGTCCCCTTTAACTCTTTGAACATTCCATGATTTGTGCATTATGACAACTGGCAATCCTATGTGACAAATGACTGTGGAAGTGGTTCAGTGGACGTGGGCCACCAACCACCTACTTCACGCATGTATAACAGTGGGTCCCATAGCTCCTGACCTGCAACGGGGAGATGGTCTCTCTGAGGAAGTTTGAGAACCGTGGACATAGTCCAATGAGTCAGATTTGTGATAATACGTACTGGTCCTGACCTGAGCAGAAAGGTCTTCTAAGATTTCTGTCTGAGCCGATGCAGCTGGTATAAGGGACACGGACAGGCTGTTTTATTGGCTAGATAATGTTTGAGAAGACATTGGGGCAGTGGGAAGTGAGGCGGTGTTTTATTGAACGACTCAAGGACTATGGATGAAGTTACATGGGATTTGCACTGGATTAAGTGATCTTGTACCCATGTATTGTGTTTACATCTGCTGGGTTTGCAGGTTTTAAGTTGGCCATATTTGATATTTTGACATGCTTGTAAATATCAGTCTCAATACTTGGGCACACACCCAATCTTCTAATCTGAAAACAAAGCTCTCCCAAGGATTATAGCTGCCAGCAGAAGCGTTGTCTGGTTCTGCCACCTCTGCAGTGGAGTTTCCATATCAGTTGCTGATGCAAAGGCATTTCTATTATTTTACTATTGGACGTATTTTAACATGTATGGAATATGCACACTGGTTCCAGGTATAAAATTATGTGTTATGGTACTTTTGGAAATTCCTTTTGTGACCATAAACAAGAAACAAGTGTTTTTTCCATGAGGGGTTTAGTGTGTTTAAGTATTTGATGTTCTTTAGCCAACAGGAAATGATGATGTTCAGGCTATTTGGTCCTTAGTTTTAAATGTGTACATATTTCTGAATGGCTCCCTCTACTACGCTTTGACTGCTGGCAGTATAATGTAAGTAATAACAGACGTCCTCGTTTTTACAGACCAAGCTAATATCTACCATTTACTACACTAAAAGTGATAGTAGGGATTTTATAAATTATATTAATGCTTTTTTATTCATTTAGCTGGAATTTATAAAAAGTGCTTAATGGACCTTTCACACATCAATGCTCCATTGGGTTCAAGGTATTGAGGAAGATGAGTTATTTGCTTATGTGGACTGGATGCAGAGGGTTGTTAGTCTGGTAAACTAACCCTGTGTGGTATAGGGGATGGTTCAAATGTTTCCTAAAGTTTTCCTGAGATGTAAGATTGTGTGGAAGCTACAGGGAAGTCTTGGATGGGGGCTGCCCAAGAAATTACATAGTTTACATAGGTAGACAATAAGGAACATAATCGCAGAGCAGAATGACAGAAAGGTGGATCAGTAGGTTAGTGGCATTGTTTCATCTTAGCGTCAGACAATGTAGCGTCTCTGTGTGCACTGCTGTACCATGCCTGATGAAGAGACCTGAGTAGTCTGGAAAGCTTACATTGTAACATCATTGCTTTTATTTCTGTTACCCATTAAAAGGAATCATCTGCAAGATCAATATTTTTGTTTTTTCACGAACAACAAAACTTTTTTTTTTCAACTGGCTTAAAAAATATTTCATATCAAAAATAAATATATATTATTCTTTTCTAAAAGATCGGATAAATCCACACTCTTACTGTGGTGGGTTTATTTTAAAATGCTGTGCTTCTGTTGGCATTTATTAACCTTGATGAGCTGTTCCCACTGACTTTGGCCATTCCATTTGTAAGAACATATGAGCTAGTACAGGCATAGGCAAGCTGCGGCTCTCCAGGTGTTGTCAGACTACAAGTCCCAGCATGCTTTGTTGGGTATTAACTATGTCTGTGCAGTTAAAGCATGCTGGCACTTGTAGTTTGACAACACATGGAGAGCTGTTGCTTGNACACACACACACACACACACACACACATAACATAAAGACCAAATCCAGACCTCTGAGAATCTCTCTATTTCCACTTGGGTCGAAAATCCTAAAAACATTACAATGTGAGCATGCATATATATAAGAATGACTAGGAATGTAATTCACTCTGACTACATTTCTAAATAAACCCACTTCCAGGGGTGGAACTACCAATGCAGGGCACCAGAACTCATAGATACACTGGGTCCTGCAGCCACTGAATTGTAGCTCCAATCACAATGAACAAGGTAGTCATACAGTGCATGTTTCTGAAGCCTGTTGCAGTATGTCATGTCCAGACCCCTAAATATACCCTACAAGTAAAACATGGTAGGCAGTCTGTATTAAAGGTATGCGATTATGATACATAAAAAAGTATATATATATATATATATATATACACACTATATTTTCACCAAGTATGCCGGGAGAGTCAGCAAATCTCCAGGGTCCAGGGCTGAGAGCATTGATGCAATAGGTAACGCCTGATTCCGCCACCCATAGTAAAAGTATGACTTTGCCATCTAGGGGGCATCAGATGTGATTTGTCTAAATCATGCCCTCTACCTCCATCTCCAAGGGAGAAATCAAAAGTCCGGAACCCTGCCATAAGTGTGTGAAAGATTCCTGGTTACTTTGTTCAGGTTTTGTATATCTTTGCACTGCAGAAAGTGTTCAGAAGTCAGAGTGGTAGAGTATGGGGAAGGGGACCATGTGATGATATAGTGAGGAGGAAGGGAATGGTTCTACACCTGGGCCCAGACTCACTAGTTCCGCATCTGCACACTTCCTGACAGGGAAACTGGGCTGTGCTCACAAGCGGGAGGAGCTTATTACATTATACAGTATACACAGGGAATGGTACATCCAACCAATGCAAACTTCACATTCAGCACCATTTTACGTGCAGCCATATGCAGTCTTCAGGTAGCAGTGTAAGCGCTGAACGTAGCTGCATAACATCTCATTACACTGGACTGCGCACATAACCAGCAGCGCGACCCAGGGGTGATCCCCTCTGCCCATACTGATGATGGCTGCCCCAAACCTTTCACAAGACTAAAGGGAATCTCCAAGTGGGTGGAGTATGAGCAAAAGGGCGGGGACAAATGTCAATGCTCAGCGCTCACTGGATGACAGACTTTCGTGCCGGTTGCCAAAGCTAGGGTTAGCGAATGATACTGGGAAGAGGGCGGGGCGGTGACCGGAAGGGGGCGTGCCGCTGGAGGCCGGTGCCACGGTTGGTGTCGCAGGTTTGGGACGTTGCTTGTTTCCTCTTGTCTTCCCGAAAATAGCGGCGCTCTCCCCCGAGCTTACCCAGAGAGCGATGCGACCCTACGGGAGCCTGTGACCCGGCGACATGGAGAACGAGTTCAAGAGCATAGACGAGGAGAACCGCTGGAGCCCGCTCTATGGAGTGAGTATATGTACAGTATGGACCCGGGGAGCATATATAAACAGCAAGACGAGTATCCGTACGCTTACCTTGTTCTGGTTAGGCCCTTCCTCATATATATATATATATATATATATATATATATATATATATATATATAAAATATCTGTCTCTGATCATACCATATGATGGTGCTGGGTTTAATATAAGCCAGTGCATATCACCAGACTCTTTATAATACAGTGAAATGTCACATTGTTGGTTGATGTTATAGACCTGGAAGTGTGGGATTATATGTTGTCGTCATGTATATGAATATTCAGTATCCAGTCACTCCCAATCCCATAAAAGCTTTTATAGTTTTTTGTAAACATTAATACTAATTAAGTGTCCTGCTGCTGAAGTCTATGGAACACCTTGAGCTCCACCGCCCCATAGTATTCACCTTTTCCTGATCACTGATAAGCATGGGGTGACGGCTGTGGTTCCATACTGTGTAAGATGAAGATGCTATGGTTCAGGTGTGTCGCACTGCCAGGCCCTTCTGTGCTATTCATACTTCAGGGGTTGTGTCACGTAATTAATTGCACATACACGTGTGTAACACTAGTGAGAGCATACATACAGGCATTGTATGGGTAGCCCTATGAACCATCACTTCTCACCTGTAATACTCTATGCAACAGATAACGGTTACCTCCCCTGCAACTCAATAATGGTTTTACCCAGGTGTAACTTTACTTTCCTTGCTGACATTGATCTACACTTTAGACCAGGTGGGACTACAAGCATCCATGTCTGTAATGTCACAGTGATCCTGCACTGTCCAGTGAAGTAGATGGGATATATATATATATATATATATATATATGTATTTATATATATATATATATATATGTATTCTTGTCTCCCCTGGGACCTGTAGATTGTGTAAATATTTTGTCAAAATACAACACTCAGTGAGTTTTCTATTGTAATATATATATATATATATATATATATATATATATATATATA
>JABWIB010001833.1:39285-62434 GCA_016617825.1 Platyplectrum ornatum | reverse complement strand
GCCACTCTGCCCTATCTGCTACAGACACCCCAACTGCCACTCTGCCCTATCTGCTACAGACACCCCAACTGCCACTCTGCCCTATCTGCTACAGACACCCCAACTGCCACTCTGCCCTATCTGTTCCCAAACACCTCAACTGCCACTCTGCCCTATATACTAGCTGTCAGCACACTGATTGGTGGATGGCTTAAGCTTTCCAGCAGCACTTTGTAGTGGCCCATCACTCCAGTGGCCCATATGGCATTTGCCAGATGGTCAGTCCGGCCCTGTTCAGTAGTATGGGTTATCCCGTTACCCGAACTACCAATTGCAATGTTTACAAAGCATAACATGTTGTTATGTTTCTGTGTATCTATGTGCTGTGCAGCATGCAACAAAGTGATGAACCTTTAAGAGAGGGGATACTGAAAGAAACATAGGGCTAGATTTACCAAACTGCAGAAAAACAAAAGTGAAGATGTTGTCCATAGCAACCAATAAGATTATAGCTGACATTCTCCAGTATGTAATAAGTTAGAGGTTGCTATGGGCAACATCTCCATGTTTCCTTTCTTTTTTTTTTTTTGAAGTTTATTAAATCTTGCTCCTAGTATTTGGATTACTGCCGCCTCCAACATTATTTTTGAATATGTTGTATATGTGACATATCGCTTCTAAGCACATTATCATAAAAACCTGTTCCTCTACATACGCTGTCTATAGGTGTGTAACAAATGTTTATGAATGAACAATTGTATTTCTGTACAGCTGAATCACTATAAAATCTGGGTAAACATGAATCTTTAATTTAGTCTTTTTATAACACTTTCTTCATTCTTCACAATTTGAATGTGACGGAGGAGAACATTTGTCATGCGTATAATGGTTATATGTTACATGGCGTCTGATTTATTTTATCTTTTTATTTGTATTTTCTGATCTCTTTTGGATGAAAAATATTCTCCTTATTGTGATTTAGCATGTAATTCTGTTTGGCTGCATAAAATAATTGATATTGACTCCTCTACACGTATTCCAGTTTGCATGTTCAGAGGCTGTTGCTTGAGTTCCACTTTCTTTTATGTTAAATAGAGACTTGGGAGTAGTGTAGTTCATGTTGGTTCTAGTCTGGATTACCAATAGTTGGCACCAAATAGATTTTTTGCTGGCAAACCATAGAAAACTATAATAATTCCACCCTGAAAAATGTCTCAATTGCTACTTACTACAGTGCGTGCTGGAAATAACTATGGATCCGGGTTTCCTCAAATGATGTTGGATCATAATTTGACAGGTTTCTTAATCTGCCATATACGTCCGATAGATGTGCAAATGAGAATACAAATATTGTGTGTGTGTGTGTTATTCTATTCATTATTCTAATCCCGTAAAACTGTATATTGTTCATCTCCTTATAAGATGTCTAATCTAATTCATTCTCCTTTTCAAGCAGCCCACAAAAATGAAGAATTGACCTAACGTACATTGTGGGCTTTTGTTGTTTTAATTTAAAATAAATATATAAGGAGAAGTCATTTTTAATGTAATGAAGTAATGTAATCGGGAAAAAGGTGGCTAAATGCATCTATCTTTTCTCTCGTAAAATCCTGCTTCCCAGTCTGAAAAATAAATTGTATTATGTTTCATGGTTCTGGAAACTATTAAGTAAATCCCGTTACACTGTTCAGAATATACAGTTAATCGATGCTCAGCTGCTTCAATATACGAGCAAACCAATTTTAATATCAGAAGACCAATAATTATGATGAATAATTACTTTAATATATTTAGAATATTATGTGGTTCCATTATTAAGTTTTCCAAGTATTTTTTTTAATACATCTTATGATTGATGATCTAAAATATAACAAATATTCAACATGTATTCATTTAAGCACTTACATATTTGTAGATAAACATAATTTACCTTACCTTACCTCATCGCTCCCATCAACCTTGCTGCTCCTATGAATATAAAGGCTAGGGGGTATATTTACTAAATGGTGAGATTGGAAAGTGGGGATGTTGCCCATAGCAACCAATCAGATTTGAGTTCACATCCTCCAGTATATAAAATGGTACTGAATGAATCTGATTGTTTGCTTTGGGCAACATTCTTACTGCAATCTCACAGCTTAGTAAATATACCCCTAGGGGTTTTTTTTAGGGGGGGGGGGGGTTGCTTTCTTAATTTTACTAACAATGTGGCTTTGTGTAGATTTACTGCCACTTGTACAGCTCTTGTGCAAAGTCACAACACTAGTAGGGATCTATTTACTACAAGGACATAGCTGCTTTAAGTGATCTTAGTTACAGACATCGTTGTTCTAAATAATGTTCCCCCCAACACTCTTATGTACTATTGATCACTCGAACCGTATGTAGGAACAGCATTCCTATAAAATAAAGGCAATACATGGATGATAGACTGGATGATAGAAAACATGCAATGTATACTGTATACTATGTATCTCTATAGAGTCATTAAAGAGAAATGCTGCTAGTCTTATAGAGTTGTAATGGCAAATGTTACCACTGAATGGTTATAAAAGGTGCCTGTGTCTTATGTACAGACTATTATTGTGTGTAATCAGTAATGTAATTGGAAGATATTGTGACATTTGCTGTAGAAATATTTAGTTTGATATGGTAAAGCGACGGCAATTACTGTAGTGACTAACAGTCCTAACAAGTGTCAGATCAATATTCTGCAAGAAGAGCTACTCGGCCATTGCACAATGTATGTTTAATTACAGCGAAGGTCATTAAGAATGTAAAAGGAGGGTCTCTGTACATAACTGATGGATTCCCAACCAGGCAATTTTATTTTATTAATGTTTGCCCAATAGAAATATATCTAGTACATAGTGTATCTCTGCAGCTTTCTGTTGTGTATTTTGTTTTATTTACTGGATTGCAAGCAAGGGATTTATATTTTTGCTGCTGTTATTACTGTTTGCACATAACCTGTTTATTATAAGATTTTAAATACTTGGAGTTTTTGTTTGATTCATGTAGTTGATTATATGTACAGCATGACAATCCAGATAGATGAGGAATGTTTCTATGTATCAGTGAGGCATATAAAGCCTCCATCACATTTTTACTTTCTCATCACTTTTGTTATTGTTTTGATAAGAGGGATGAACTGTACATGTGTATTCAGAGGTTTGTCTCGGAAATCCTTTTTGTGCTCTGTCCTTGAATTATTTGTTTAACAAGTCAATTATATTTTTTTTTTCAAGTGAAGGTTTTTGCGGAGCTTACTGTAAATCTATTGAAAATAGTTGATGAGTGAATCATAAGTGCCTGTGAGATGTTCCAGTAAGAATGTGTGCGATCATGATAAACTGCCTTGCCAACACCATTGAAACAGACAGCAGAGGCAGTGTCACCACAATACAATAGTGCAACGAGTGACACAACTTAGCATAGGTCTTGTAATATTCTTTCTAAGAAATAATGTGTTTTGCTGTTGTTTTATACAATACCTCCCCCCACATTTAAATGTTTCACTTTAAGTAGCCGTTGGTTTGTTCTTCCTGTTGGGTCATAACTGGTACATGCGCTAAGTCACTTGTTCAGGCTTGTTGGTCTTAACCAGTTCACATGAGAATGTATTAAACATGTTGGACCTTGTCTAAAAGATTGTGTTACAGTTTTCTAAACACACTGCTTGTAAATCTATGTAAACGTCTTGGATGTCGCTTTGTATCCGTTCTACCTTGCAGCAACAGTGTTTTAGTAGGTTTGTAGAACAAATGATGATTGCACATACATGGTGTCCTAAAAATAGGTGGTGGGAGTTATTAAGTTATGAGGAACGCTAGCAGGTTTAGGCATGTTTACTTTAGAAAAGAGGCGTCCAAGAGGTGATATGATCACCATCTATAAATATATTAGAGGGCAGTACATACCAATAGAACCGTACAGAGGACACGTGGTCACCCGCTAAGATTAGAAGAAAGGAAGAGTCACAACCAGCAGAGGAAAGGCTTCTTTACAGTAAGAGCAGTGAGGATGTGGAATTTATTGCCTGTGATGGCAGGATCAATAGATGAATTCAAGAGGGGGTTAGACACATTTTTATAGGTAAAGGGTATCCAGGGTTACAACTGGTAAGTAACAATTACCCTGCTCAAGAGGGAACTCTTAGATATTTAATATAGGTTAAACTTGATGGACTGATTTTCTTTTTTTTCAACGTCAACAAATATTACTGTGTTAATTATGGTAACGAAGCAATAATACCTCCAAATAATTAGACAGTAACTTGTCTCTCTGGAATATCTCACATATTGTAGATACAGAAGCTTTATTTATTTCCATCTAGTGATATTGGGGGGGAATGCTTTTTTTATAATTATGAATTGTATAAGAAATTAAACCCAAAACCTTTTTGTTTATTAAGAAAACTCTTCTTCATGCTTTTTGCAGATGACCATAGTCGTGTCAAGCTTGAAAATGTGGAAAATGATTACATCAATGCCAGTCTTGTTGTTGTTGAAGAAGCCGAAAGGAATTATATTCTTACACAAGTACGTATTGTGGGAATTCAGAAAGGAAGCACCTTTTCTATATAATGGTTATATTGTCACTAATGCATTCATACAAGTGCTTAAACTCCATAAAAAGTGCCATACACTCAATCTCACAGTAACCATGACCTCTTGCAACTGTACATCAGACTGACTTCATGAAACTTAGTTTAGCAATTTATAGTGTTGTTAAGAAATGCCCAATAGTTAGCAGAGGCCAAATAATTATGTTGGGGCTGTAGCGGAAGGTGATATACTTACAAGTATGTGTTATGTTTCTTTATTTTTATTTTTTCTGAATGTTTTATCAAATATTGTCAGTATAACAACATGCACTTAAGCATAACATAAGGCAAACACACAGTACAGGGAGCAAAGATTGTAGAGCAGCCATCACAAGGTACAGAGCAGCTTATCAATAGGAGCAGTACAGTTAAGGTCAAGGCAAAACAAAGCAAGATATATATAGTACCATAATTCTGTATGCCATTGTATAAGTTACAAAATAGGACCCCACTATGGTGGTAGTGACAAGAGAAATGAGTACCTCAACAAGCTTCGTAATGGGTGGACATGTGCAGGCCAGGTACAGCCTCCCCAAACAAAGTAATAGGAATGCGGCCACAATCGGTTGCAATATAAGATGACGCGCATGTCTCGTGTGACCATCGGCAAATTCCCAATAAGGGCAATACCCAGTTGTGGAAGATTGCTTTGTGTGCTAGTGTGGTCACCCATTGTTTGGCAGCCTTGGAATTTATCTAAACTAAACGGGTATCCTCACATGTCATAGTTGCAGAGTAGGAGGGGCAAGCGATGTTTCGGTAGAGCAATTTTGCAGTAAAATGAAAGCGGTCACTTTGTTCCAAAATGTATGGAATAGCATGTTTCTGCATATTACTGTGTGCTCTTTTGTAATAGATTACCCTTCGCAAAGATTGAGCACTTTTTTGTATATATGTTCTTGGGTATTCTTCCTCTTGAAGCTGCTATTGTACTAAAGTTATTTATTAAATAGTTCTCTTGTATAGTATAGTTGTCTTTCAGTTCCAATTAGTGCTAATTCATTATTCCTGATTTACATAGAAAGTGACTGCAGATAAGAGCCACATGGTCTTCAGTTGTGTATTTAACGCTATACTGACATAATTGTATTCTCTATTTTGTTTGAGACTCAGAATCCCCTTATATTTATCCCAANCTGCTTAAACTGTTCTGTAGTATTACCCTCCACCACTTCTGATGGGAGACTATTCCACTTATCCACTACTCTTTCAGTGAAATAATTATTTCGCACATTTCCCCTGAACCTACCACCCTCCAGTTTATACGCATGCCCTCGCGTTCTACTACATCTTTCTCCGAAAAATGACCCCCTCCTCCATCTGGTGACATCCCATGATATATGTGAAAGCTGCTATCATATCACCCCTCTCTCTTCTCTGCTCCAAGCTGTACATATCTAGTCGCTCTAGTTTTTCTTTGTAGTTTTTGTTGGTCATACCATGTACCATTTTGGTGGCTCTTCTTTGCACTTTCTCTAATGTATTAATGTCCATCTGGAAATATGACCTACAAAACTGTATTGCCGATTAGGTCCTGCCATTCTATTATGATTTTAAGTATTGTGAGAACCTTGGTGATGCGAATGTTGGATTCTTCTAATTTATTGTAATATTCTGTATAGTTATCCATTGGTTATCTCATTGATTTATTCGTCCCTGGGATCAGTTGATTCCATGGAGTGTAACCTAATGCCGCCTTTCACTTAAGCAAAAATGAATTATGTAGGCAATATATTTGTAGTGGCACACAGATAAATATATATTCTTTCTAGATTTATTTAGATTAGAGACTAGGATGAGTATAATCTAACACTTGTTCACCTCTTTTCCCTTCCCATTAGGGTCCTCTTACCAATACCTGCTGTCATTTCTGGTTAATGGTCTGGCAGCAGAAAAGTAAAGCAATTGTCATGCTTAACCGGATCATAGAGAAGGATGCGGTGAGTGTGCAGCTCTGTGTGATTTTCTCAGAAATGAAGTCATATGTTCTTCCAGAAGCAATCAGTTTCACATCTCCATCTGTTGTGTCTCTGTGTAGCTGTATTTCCTGGCCTTCGATTGTGTAACAGGTGTCATAAATGTCCTTCTATACTGCCTTGTATGAAGAATATTGTGGCAATGAATTCTTCTTAAATCCGTAACTTTAACCTAATATTTTATTGCATTCTGAAGATAAAATTGGAGCTTGCTATCTTAAGGTTTCTTTAACCCTTTGCCCTCAACTATAGTGTCAGCAGTTGAGGAGTTCTGCCATTCCATTGCTGACCACAGTTTTTTGATCTGTAGCTGTGGTAATGATGCAAGATGAACCAGTTACCACCTAATACACACCAGACTCGTATTTACACTCTCATGGGCAAAACCACGTTGAATTGCAGGGGAGGTAAATTAAATTAATTGCAATCAGTATTACAGGTGAGAGATGATGTTTCCAGCACAAGTGTAATAACAGTGTAACAGTAACGCTGGTCAGTATCTGTGCAAAATGCAACAATAAAGTATTCTCCCTGCATGCACACACTGACATTCATTTTACCTCCCCTGATATTCAACATGGTTTTACCAATGAGAATGTAAATCTGAATCTGGCCCTATCTGCCGAAGTTCATGGATAAGTGTTGGAGTGTATTCAACTTATAGATTTTTCAGATCTTTAATATCACCCAAAAGATCAAGAGACATGATATAAGCAGACCCAAAGTAACAGCATTAGCAACTTTTGAAGGTTTTTTTTTTTATTTATACAGGTTAAATGTGCCCAGTATTGGCCGACGCCAGAAGAGGAAATACTTCTCTTTAAAGAAACAGGGCTCTGCGTAGAGCTGTTGACTGAAGATGTTAAAACAAACTACACGGTTCGGACGTTAAAGTTACAAAATATCAATGTAAGTTATTGTGACCCCATGCTAGGAAGTTTCCATAAAGTAGCTAGGCACACTATTCACTGTTGTTTCTTCATAGGAGTACTAATTAACTCCTAACATGCCAGTGTTTAGCATATTATAATATGCTTTATGCTTCAGACTGCAGAAACCAGAGAAATTTTCCATTTCCACTATACTACGTGGCCTGATTTTGGAGTGCCAGAATCCCCACGATCATTCCTAGAGTTCTTATTTGAAGTACGCAAATCTGGTTCGCTTGATCCTGAATATGGACCCTCAGTTGTACACTGCAGTGCGGGGATTGGACGTTCTGGGACTTTCTCCTTGGTGGACACCTGTCTTATACTGGTATGTTTATGTATTTATAAAGATCTATCTGTATGCCCATATTTTCATGTATAACTTGGAGTAATATATAGTCTGTACATATGGCTGTGTTTAGGAGTAATTGCTTTTTTATGGTACAGTGCTGTGGGTTTTTATTCTGCTGGGCAGGTAAAGGAGAGGGGTGTAGCTTAGCTGTTGGCTTTGTCTTTCAAACTTACATTCCTATAGAATGTAAGCTTGCGAGCAGGGCCCTCTTCCCCACCCATTTTGTCTTTTACCACCCAGTCATGTCTTATTGATTGTTAAAATTGTAAAGTGCTACGTAATCTGATGGCGCTATATAAAAACCCAAACGTCTGCCGCAATCCATACATGGAACAAATGGCAAAGGCTATGAGGAAACTATACTACAGACCTGGTCAATGCAAGCTTTGAGGCATAGGACTAACAGTAGAGGCAAATTGTTTGGGGTATGGATATAGGAATTTATTTGTGATTCTTTGTTCCTGTTATTTCCATACCTTTTGCTAGATTGATAAGAGAAAAGATCCTTCTTCTGTGGACATTAAACAAGTGTTGTTGGATATGAGACGATACCGAATGGGACTTATTCAAACACCAGGTCAACTGAGATTTTCCTACATGGCTGTAATAGAGGGGTCAAAATATAGGCTAGAAGCCTCTGGCACACAGGTTAGTATGGTTAAAGTTTTTGTTTATTTTTTTGGTTTTCTGAAAACTCAAAAATAAAAATTGGGTCATGCTAATGGACTATAAAACAGAACATCCCTTCACTCCTGAACCAGGAAATGTTTGAATGCAGACAAAGTGCCCCCATTTGATACCCTTCAAAGGTTATGGTTATCTTATTTTCTACTGTGTAATTTGGTATACCCCTCTTATCACCTAAATGTCAATGTTTAACATTTATGTTATATTCTGGGTAGAGCACAGCCCTTGGTAGTTACTCAGAATGAAATGCCTGACCAGCCAGTGTGTCATTCAGACGTAACATTCTGCACTCCTTTCCTATTACCCTGACTTAACTTTTGCATTTGATATTGTTTCAAAATGCAGAATGAGTGCAAGACACTTTCCAAAGAGGACCAGCCATTCAAAACTGACGACAGACAGGCTGGTGAAAGATGTAATGGTACCAGACTCTCTTCAGAAGAACAAGAACAGAACTCTGAAAACTCTGAATTGTGTAATAACACGCAAGATGTAGACAGGGAAACACAAAGGTAAAATACATAGATTCTTAGTAGCTTCATTGAAATTCATAAAGTATGCTTTATAACTGCTAATAAGTTGTAACTGTAACACAATCTTCTGTATAGTTATGTACATGTGGAGAAGGTTCCAGTCCCCTTATTGTAATAGATTACTGGCACAGGTGTGATGTTCTTGTTTTTTTTATATTGCAGTACTCTACGGAAAAGGGTCAGGGAGTTTAGAAAAGCCAACACTGCAAATAAAGTGCAGCAGATGAAGCAAAAGATGAATGAAGTGGAACGTAAAAGAAAAAGGTGGTTATTCTGGGAACCTTATCTCATTCCAGTTGGGTTGGCTTCAGTCTTAATAGCGGGAGTTTATGTCTGTTGGAAAATCTACTCACCCTGACTTTTTAAATAATATGGTGCTCTCGTGGGTGTATTTCTAAACATCCTGGAAATATATATCCTGGGTGCTGTGGCTGGTGCAGACCTAATCCTGAAGTATGGTTTGTGCTTTCAAGTGGATACAATCTTTGTCTGATGTCTTAAACCATCTCAGGGCCTTTGGGGTCATTAAGTTCCTAAACGAAGCTGCTACCTTTTTGTATTGATGACAATTGGTGTGTTTTTATGTCTTTATTTTTTTTTTTTAATTATTATTTTGTGTGATGTCACCAAATGTGAAAAAATATGATTGTTTAAATGTTATGTGAGAAGTGTATCTTCAGTGTGGACAGCTCAAAGTATCCTGTTGATAGACCTGTGTCTTCTTAAAATGATATATATCATTATTTTATTTTCTCCCGCTGATGGCATTGTAGCAATTCTGTACAGGTTTGTCTGATAGCTGATTACACTTTAGCTGACCGCTTTATGTTTTTCTACTTTATAAAAAAAAAAAANCCTACATAATGTTTTGTATGATATCGCTGTTATTAATATACCTTCCACAGATCTGCCTGTATATTTGGTGTGTAAACAATGCTATGATACATGTCCTACTATAATCAAAGATGAGACCAAATTCAAGAAGTGTTTCTGTTTCAGTTGTCTGTAATACAGAAAATGCATGGGTATAAATATCTTGTCCTTTGTTGTGAACTCCAAGATCTATGTAGTGTAGAGTGGAAAATTATTGGTACATCTGAATTATGTATGATACAGCACCTGCATAAGATAAGACCTGGGCCTAAATATACTAAGCAGTGAGAGTGAGAAGTGGGGATATTGCCAATAGCAACCAATCAGATTCAAGCTTACATTCTTCAGTATGTAACATGAAACTGAGTGCTTGAATCGGATTGGTTGCGATGGGCAACATCAATCACTCTGCTTATTAGGCCCCGATGAATATGTTGTGTCTTTAAATATGCATTCCATGCGTTAAGTGGGAACATCAGTATGGATAGTTTGTCATTGTTCCATGTATCAAGCTCAAATCATAAATGTCCCAGTTTAAAATGGTCATGTACATTATAGATTTTACGTTGTTAATTTACAAAAAAATACAAATGTTAGAAATAAAAAGCAAATAAAAGAAAGCCAGAAGGTCGATTGCTTTGTGTAAATATGCTCATCAAATCTTTTAAAGCCAAAACAGTTTACTAGCAATAAACATTATATCTTTTTTATTAAGCTTCATTTATAGAATTTAAACTAAGTCAAGACATCTCCATCCCCTTGAACATTGTTTCTTTTTCAAGTATTGCTGGCTGCCCAATGGTATTTGGATAGAAATATATTTGATATTTCTATTCATTATTCTATGCAGATAGTTAAGGAAAATAGCAAATACAAAAGTTATCCACCGTCTCTTTCACTTTTATCTTGAATTGAGGCAACTTTTTGTCTGAAGTAAATTCACGTTTGTTCAATAGGTATTTTTCCTGTCACTAGTGATACCACCTCCTTTTTATAGTTTTAGATTATTAAAATAACTAAAAAAATGGTTCTTTTTAATAGGTGCACTCCAAATCTTTCACTTCTGAGACCCTCTGGTCTAAATTAAAATATAACTTTTATTATATCCTCTTAAAACGAGGTGTGCTGTCAATTCTAATTTAGAGGGTCTGAGAATTGAAATATTTTGAGTGCACGTGCTGATAAGAACCGCTTTCTCTGAGTTCTGTTTATTAGGTTCTGGTTCTGAGGCAGCACCATCCCATGGATTAGGGAAGCTATGTGATCAAGAATAGAAGGGCATATCTTTCCTATATANTTTTTGACAAATTAGTGGAGAGTGCAATTCTCTATCATCACTTTCAGATAATTTAAATGACCCCTTATAACTCCTCATATACCTTAAATTTGACATAAATATTTGAAATAATATATAAAATAATCTGTCAAGCAAAATGTTTATGTAAATGCTTCAGATTGGAAAATAATAAAATTTGGTATAATAAATTCTATATATTAATTCTTTATTTACCAGAATCCACTTCACTTTCCTCTTCTCCATCCAAATTGTATGTTCTTTTCACTACTTACTCATTTTGGACCAATCCCTTCCTTTAAACACATTTTAATTTTCATGTTACCCATCATTATGGTCAATCTCCTGCCTCAATAAATGCTTAGTCTGGCACCATTGTGCCTCTGTAATATTTCTCATTGGCCCCTTTTTTTCATATGTACTATGGGGGAAGGGGTCCATCTCCATTATATGAAAGTCTTTGTGGCGTTATTTAGGTTTTGAGATTTCTTGTGTTTCATGATTTTAGATATTGGAATCGGAGCTCTGGGTTCTGTGGGACTCCCCTCAATAATTGGATCATTCTTTGGATCTTCCATTGCTTTTTGCCAATAGTCCACAGTAGATGGCCATTTCCACCATATGTGCATATACGAGCCTGGGGCTTCACCAGCAGTGTTCTGGGTTGCATGGGATTAAGCTGTGGATAGGGGCATGATGTACTAAGGCATTAACACATTGTACTGGATCTCGGCATCTGCTAGGTTTAGGGAGCATGTAGGGTGAGCCATCAGCATTCACTGAAGGCCTTTAAGCCATGCATCAAGAGGTGTTACAGTGTGTCTTAAATTATGGTGTTTTGTTTTTAAATTCAGTAGCCAACTGTTGTTGGGAGAGGAAATGTCTAATACGCTACAACCAGTATTCCATTAAGATGACTGCTCTGGAGATGTGTCCCAAGCTGGCCGTTGGGGAGGGCCTACTAACAAAGTATGTTAAGAGTGGAGAAGTACTGGTTTCCCAAGAAATGTTGTTCAAAGTTATGACAGCTCAAAGCGGTTCACTTACCTGAAGTCTTCTGACATTCTTCCCACTCATCTGAGTAAAGGATGTGGGGACACATGCATCAGTCTCAGTGAGCTGGTGAAATGGGCCGCAGATTCACCCCATATCACCTCAGGACATAAATTTGTGCAGGGAACTCACAGGCCTATAGGTAGCTGAAAAGATGCTACAGTTAAGTCTTGCGTTGTTTGATAAAAAGATCACATTATAAAAATGTGCAGCATTGAAATGGCCACAAAGGGAGCGACTTCATTAAGTCAAATTCAGTTTCTATTTCTTACCAAGCATTGTAATGTAACGCAGCCTTTTGTGGTAGCACATTTCAGGCCCCAGCTTTGTATGCATCCATCATGTCCTTTAAGTGCAGGATTCTAACTCGTGGTTCACATGAATTCTCCAGGATTGTAAAACACATTTTTCCTTGGCCTGTTAGTAAACCTATATGTTTAAAATCATGGTTTTGGCTGTTTATCCAGCATAAATCCAGAGATTTTTTTGGGTGATGACTTGTCATCATACTTTATTCCATAACTCTTTTTGGAACGGATTATTTGTAGTAAATATTTTTAGCTTTTGTTTTGTTAAATCGACTGAAAGTTTAAGTACACTTTGCAGTATGATTAGGTATATTATAAGAAGTCTGTTGCTTTTCTGTACATACTGTATTAACAGTGTTCTGAATGATTGGTTTACTTTTGTTTCTTAAAGCACACTTTTATTCCTACATATATGTCAAGGTGAAACACTTGTAACTGTATACAGCTGAAATAGCTGTATTCCTGTCTTGTTCTTTATATCCTCTTGCAGACTGATAGTTATAAGTGTCCCATCACTTTACTACATTGGAGACAGCACTGAGTTTAAGTAAGTTTCAACATACAACTGTTCAGGGATTTGTGACTTGTCTGAGGTACAATATGAAATATTGTTGTATACCACTGATCACTCATTTCTTTTAAATAGTATTATACTGTATATACCAGAGTATAAGTGAACCCTAATATAAGCACCTAATTTCTCCACAAAAAAACTGGGATAACTTATTGACATCATACAGGACAATCACTCGAGTATAAGCCGAGGTGGGCACTTTCAGCACAAAAAATGTGCTGTACAACTAGGCTTATACTCGTATATACAGTAGATACAGATTCCGTCCACAAAAGTGTGTTCAGCAGTGTGCACATTCTTACTTTACTATTAGGTTCATGGTTAACCACCCCAGTTACTTCTAGCATAATGTATGTTAAACTCTTCTTACTGGATATCTCCATATACAAGGCAACATTTATAATACCTCTTTTTCCCCCAAAAGCCACATGGGAAAAATCTGGGTCACTTGGGGCCCATTTCAACCAAAATAAACCTGAGTCTATGTGCATACACCCTGGGTTTTTTTGTCAGTGGAAGAGGGTTATTATTTTATAGTTTGTTTTTTGTGGGTTTATTCACAAAACATTTCATTTTGACATTTCACATGTGTTAATTTTTATATAAAGACAAGTGAACGTTCAGGCTGTCATTTATTTTAGATAGCCTTATTGACAAGTAATAAACAAACATTGCTTAATTTGATTCATTTGATATTTGCTTCATTTTGTAAACTAAATGATCTTGAAAGACTATTTCTAAGCAATACCCCAAAGTCACAGATAATTTAGTACTTTACTACTGTATTGTATAGTTTTATTTACAGCCACACAAGTTTAAATGAAATGCATTCCATTTGCTATGGGGACTACAGGTAATTTTTACATTTATTCAGTGATAGAAAAGCATATAATTTTAATTAAACCGATGATGACCAATAAAAGCATCTTTTGTGGTACCTGTTTAACGTTTTCTGAATGCATGAGGATTCTTCTGCCATTGAAACAGACTTTAATATATTACCTGGCAATACACCTAAAGGTCTTCCTCTGTTTTAGGCTTGGATCTTGAGTTCATGTTATACTTTTTCACATTATTTTGTATTCAGAAAATAATAAATTGCTTACAAGCACCTGATCTTTGTGTCTTTTATTCTTGGTTAACCGTGTACATCCTTATAGGGAGCACAGTACAATGTATTAAACAATAGAAACTAAGGTACCATGAACATATTTTTAAAGTATCAGTAAAAAAAAAAATCTGTTGTAAAGCCTTGTAAATGTCCTTTGGTGTAGGGGAACTTACTTTCTTGTTTGCTGCTATGATCCAGATCTTTCAAAGACCTGAATACAAGGAGCCTGATCCTGACTTAAAAAGTGCTTTTTTATAGGAGTGCAATCAACTCTCAAGTTACTATGCACTCCCCTCACCCAAACTGAGAGACACAAATTGGCCAGTTATGTGCCCAGAGACTTGCATTAAGTCCTATGCACACATATGTGCGCAGACCTTACTGTCTAACTTAAATACAGAGAGAAGTTGTGATCAGCGTTACATGCCCTGGTTCTGAGTGTGCAGTACATCTCTGCAAGTGGCATGCTTTAAATGGACTGACTTGATGAAAACCTATTTAGTCATCTTGGACCGGATACTTTTTATTCAAGTCCACACAAGCAGAGCTGTCCACTTTTACTTTGTGGTAAACAGCAGCTGACCAGAAACTTACACTGTACACAAGCGTACTTGAGTAACCGTGCCTACTAAAGATTAGGAGTGCTTTTACAAAAGTCTAGAAAATCTATGGTCTATTAAGAATATACAGACTTCAGTGTTAACAGCAAATATTGACTTTTTACTTTTGGGTTGCTTTTTGGCCCATTCTAATATAATTGAATGTTGCTTTTTAATATGTTGCCTCAAACACCACTTTTGTCCAAGCACCCCTATGTTCCTTTATACTGTATAATGCAGGTGCTTTGCATTTATGGACTATTCTACTATAAAACTTTTGTTATTCTACCTTTACTTTCTGTTATGCATGTGTGAGTGTAGTGTCCTTTTCCATTATATTTACGGAGCCGATTTCCCATTGCGTCTGAAGTATTGCTATGGTATGCCAACATTTCCCTTTGACAGGTTATACTAAATCTACCTAAGGTATAAGTGTTGGGTGTACGTAAAAAAAAAAAATACACGTTTGTATTTTTCTTTTATTCTGTTTATGTAATATACAAAGGAGCTAAAGGGTTTAATTTAAGTTGAACATTGATGATCTTTTAATAGAAATAGTGTTTGCATGTCTTTTTTTATATAAATTATTATTATACATAATATAGCATTTTAGTTGCCAGTTTACGTTTTTTTGTTTTGTTTTTTTTATTTTGTCATGTTACTGAATTAGTCATTTTTGTTTTGCATTGTGTCATAGGCCGAGACTCCTCGACACCTAAATCTCCACGGCTTGCGATTATTCTACAGCAATTTTACTGCGAAACCATTGACATACAAAGCAAGACATGAAACCCTCTCCAGGAGCAAATGTGAGGTTTTGTTCTTTAATGAGAATACCTCATTACGTTATCTGTTTACCACGTAAACGACTCCATCCAGGGGGTGAAGAACATCACCAGCGTGAAACTTTTGCAGAACCAGTTCACTTCATGTTCTGTCGGGTGTTTTCTAATGCATGAAATCTATGTAAGATACAGAAGAGAAATACTTTGTATCATTCTGCCATTCACATTGTATTTTTATACTTTTTGGGGGAAGGCGGGGGGGGGGGAAGCATATTTTTTTTTTATCTGGAGACTAGTTTTTTGATTCATTTAATTTTAGGGAAAGTAAAATACCGCTTGAATCTCTGATGTGATTTCATCTTGTTTGTCACATATACTTGGAAGCACTGGAGACTTGAATATGGGCTGAGATGCTAAATGCAATGATTACATTTTTAGATGAGTATAACATTCTATTTTTTTTTTTTTATGGCTTCTGTGCTTTTTATTTTTACCATATTTATATCATCATCATAGTTGCCTTTGATAAAACAAGTCTTACTTTCGCTGTGTGCTTTAGTTTGTATTCAAGAAAACTAAAATAAACAACTCTACCCATTGACACAAATATATGGCTACACATATTGATAATAGTGTTTAGCAATAAGGGAGCTGATCCAGAGTTTCACTTACACATTATTTTTGGATGCACATTAAGTATGGATCTCCTCAAAACCATGATGCCACATGAGGGATGCAAATTTTTTTTTGGTTTACATCCATATTTTTTATTAAATGTATATAGCATTGTACAGAAAGGAAAAAAGAGGTGCAAATCAATTTAATTCTATTGCATGCAGAGAAAATAATAATGCTGGCCATACCATGTGTGATGATGCAAGGCGCGGCCCTGAGGTCGCACATCGCATCGCTAAATCTTGCTTGTTGCATATATAAAATTTGAGGCATACATTGTCATAGCACCATTGAGATGCTGCACCAAAGGGGTGTATTCTTGAATAGCTCACTCATGGGCATGTCTAGCTGCCAAGAAAAGTTTTGTTTTTGTTCATAGAAATGGCAGCAGTATTTATTGATTTCATAAATTGTCAGTAAATGAATATTTTCAGTATTCCAATGACACAAACATCTTTATAGAAATAGAACATTATATCTAAAGTCTGTTATTATAGGCAGTGACTTTGAAGCTGAATCAATATCAGGGAGATGATTTGCTTTTCAGGGAGTCTCCCTGATATTCAGGAAGAGTTGGCAACTATGATATATAATACAAATTTAATTTGGGTTACATAAGTAAATGTGACTGATAATGGATATTATGCAAGAAGCTTATGCAAGGAAAAATGGACTCTAGAAGGCTGCATTGTATTAATGCTTTTCATTTTACATGCGCTCTGAAATACAGCTAATCAAATAATCGCTTTGACAGATGTGAAAATGAATATTCCTGTACTTACTGCAACCTACTCTGATACCAACAACATCAGTAGCGCCGTTAGTGTTTATGAACTATGAAATCGTTGTGCGAGGCTTCTTTTTATAAATGCCAATTCTGAAGAGAAAACTTTATATTTTTATTTAATGCATCTTCAGCACAACTGTTACATAAAATCTGTTTCACAAAACATGTATAGCAAATTGTAATACATTTTNTGCATTGACATCATTTAGCCACTTAATCCCATCTCAAAAAACAAAATGGCTTGTGCACAATTAAGACTTGTTTTTGGAGAGTTGGAAAACATTAAAATTTGCTTAAAAATCATATTAAATGGAATGTAATCTTCCTTGATAAATGTAATCTAAAACTTTAGGTATTTTAATGGTTTGAAAAATACTTCTTAAAGTCGTCTACATCTTCAACCCTCCAGAATGATAGCACAATAGTGAAACTGTCATGTAAGTCATTATTCCAAAATTACAGCAAGAAAGACTTAAACTGAATGTCAACAGTGTTTATGGGATCATCCTAAAATCTCCGCAAACTGACTGTTTTGTATACATAAGAAAGACTAAACATTTCAACGTAGGTCCGTTTTTATATAGTCCAATGGTACTGTAAATGTAATGGTGCTTTAGCCACAATTAAAATATGTCCTACACCAAGCTAGACTAAAGCAGAGCAGTCCCAGAGTCTGGACTAAATGATCTCACCTTCCTGGAGCAAGGTATTCACAATGTCCTAATGTTAGGTCATAACATGGTGTGTCAAGTGTTGCAATATTGATCTTACTACACTAGATGCATATTATTATATTTTGCACCCATTCAATCAGTCCCTCTGTTAACCCCTCCAATATCTATTGAAAATGGTCAGTGCACTGATAATACAGTAAGGTTAGGTAAAATAGTTAACATTAATGGAGCAGGAGAGAGGAGTGTATCTTTGAATGATACTAGTTCATTTTGATTATTCCACACAACTAGTTAATCGCTTAAGGATTAATGTGATAGTTAAGAGCATATCACCCATCTACTCATTGTTTCTATACACTTTAGAATTTGCTCCTGTCTGCTATTCAGCATTTACTTGTTAAGGTATACCTGCTGTTTCTTCCAATTATAGGTCAGCCTTGGTTCCTGTTGCTGCACTCAAACCGAATGATACATGCAAGACCGTAATATTGGTTGTCTAGTGTCAGCAGCCTAACTGTCACACTTAAAGACCTTTGCTTCATACATACCCAGCCCTTGGGTCTAACATGCTAAGAGGTTAAATAACACCTAGTGCTGAGTGAATAGTGTTACTTTGGGATGTAAATGTTGCTCATAGAATTCAAACAGAAGCTTCTACTCTATACATACACTGTACAAGTCTAGAAATAGCACGAGAAGAAAAAAAAAACCTTTATAATAATGTGAAATCTGTATGGCATCTTGATTTTTGCCATAAAAATTCAAATAACAAAATACCAAAACTCTGCATATAAAATAGTCCATACATAGTTTTTGATGTGCCCATTGCTTCGTTTATTTGACAGAAACATGGGAGAACATTTACTTCTTTTTGTATATTCTACCACACTAAACACCAAAGTCCCTGATAGAATATAATGGCTTAAATTACAATTAATAACAGAAGTATAGGACGGACTAAAAACACAGAACCCTTAAAGTTCACACCAAGTATACTATGTTCTACCTTTGTACTATATTCTCTATTGTACAGTGCTTATATATAAACATTAACAACAACAGCCAGACAGAGCACCTGGCTAAAAGCATCTGATGAGAACACTGATATGATAAGCCCTCCTGCCACTATAAAGACTTTTCTGATAGTACCACCCCGAGGATAACCAAGGACAATCCCAACATGGATCACATTGTGTTTACATACTCCAAAAATGGCCTTGTCATAATAAATTGTCAGCTACTGGTCTTAGGTACGATTCTAAACACAAATACACCAAGTGGTGGTTGCACAGATGGAATTATAGGTTAATGGGCAAGTGCACGAAAAGCAAAGTAATATTAAGGTATTTTTTTGTGTTTCCGTAAAAGCAAACTTCACATCTCATCTGAGGTTTGATTTATGAAGACCTGATAGAATACAGATACAAACCAGTGGGTAAGTGTAAAATGTAGACACATTGTAAAATACATGAAAGTTAATTGATTCTTAAGTTCCTGCTCATCTGGCTTCTTCGCGGCTACACACAAAGGGTGTTCATATATTTAGCCCACGAGAAGGAATAATTGGTATTATAAATGCTACGGTGTAATTTTAAAACAATTTGAAACCTCTCTCTCCTTGTCAACAAACAAGTGAGTTTAGTTTTGTGCGCTTATCTTTTTCAACAAAGGTGTTATTTGTTTTTATCATTATAACATCTTATTTCTAAACCTGTTATGTGCAATTCTAAAACCAAACTGAAAAGTAGTACTAACATAGAGGCATCTTAAATGGCCAGAAAAGTTACCCAATATCATCATAGGTCACAATGCATTAATTTATTTTTTATTGAATATGTAAAAATGAATTATATGTGCTGTGTCTGTCTATTCACATATAGTCACTTATCTACAAGACATCTCATTCTGCAGTCCAATACAATAGAAAAGAAAGGAAATGTATCTTTTGGCATTTATAAACTAGCCAATGAAATAGACTCCCAAGGACTCTTCCTTATCTGATAAGTGCTTTTAGAAGTACATAGATACTACTAGCTGTTCATGCCTGGTCAAAAAAGCATAGGTGGCAGACAACTGCCAAATAATAATCTCCATGAACTTGGCATCTTCCACTGAGGTTTGACAACATCTTTCTGTAAACAAACAACAAGACACCAATTAAACAGATTTATTTGTACAGGAATAATAATAATAAGTGGTGTTGCCCTTTCCAAAAGAAACCAGTTGGGTAAAAAGTCAGACACACACTTGGCATTATTGTGTGCAGCAATAAAATGGGCAAACAAACAATGGGACGATAGGCAATTGAACTATACTTTTTTAAACAACTTGTGATTCATAGGGAGGGCACCAGATGAGCCTATGATTTTTGAAATCTTCAATATTATTTATAAAAAAAAATAAGCACTTCACAATTTTTGATCTGTTATTTGCATCTTATGCCTCTGGTCATTGCAAATAATGATTTTACGGGTTTGTTTCGGCACTTGTTGGCAATTGTTAAAACTACAACTTATAAATATATGGCTGTTTCTGCAATCTAATCAAGTTCAACTTGACCAATAATAACAAACTGACGTTACTATGTAACAAGTACTTACAGGAGATTCAAGCAAATGAAGCCATTTGTTGAGGTGATCGAGAAGAGCGAATGCATCTGGAATGTTGTCACCTTCTGAACAGAACTTTAGAACGACAGCCATATGTATGTCTTCTGAACAGCTGCAGACAAAGGACATTTTACCGTTACCAGCTCACCAAATAATAGAACTTATGCATAGGATTATGGAGACTTGTATCCTAGTATTTGCAATGAAATGAAATATCTTTTCATATTTCATGACAAGAGTTGGGAATGTGGAATAGGAAGCAGTGTTACAAAGAAACCTCAACAAAATAATATGTCTTTACCAATGCGTACATCAGAAACAGACGTAGAAAGTGAACCTGGAGGCAGAATCTGTCATATTGAAAAAGTATAAACTAGTAAAGCACACTATAAAATAATATATGTATCCAATACAAAGTAATAATAATTTCAAGGTGTTTTAGGTAAATAAAATACATATTTATGCACATTGCAATACATCAAAACACAAGTTACACACCAGTCTTCAAAGAACTTCTTTGTAAAACCTCCCCCGGGGATCATGATCTTTTTCTCTTCATCATTTATCCCTGGATATAATGATACCTTCTCCATTTCCTTCCACTCTAGTTCTCTTATCACATCAGCTATAGTTTTATGCAAACAAGGAGTAGCCAGGTAACGGAATGGACTCCTGGGGATGACAGGTTACTTAATATTAACAAGTATGATACATATAACTTCTCCATTGCTTTGCATCAGTAAGTACAACACAAATATTGCCATGCTTACTGCATGTAAAAGCATACCCAAACAGCTGCTGGTCATCTCTCTGGTATGCATATGTGCTTGAGAGGAGAACCACTCTGGAGAAGCCACACTGTTTAATCCAGGAGGTTAATGCTCGCTGGAAGGCTTGTGACTTTTTCTGTAATATATACATAAGTATGAACAAAATGAATTCCTTAAGAGAAAATCTAGGTTTAAATGATTAAGTGAAGATGACTGTCGATCACAACTGTAATGAGCATGAAAATGATTATTACTTATTCTTAATGTAAGATTAAGAAGACACATCCATTATGCATGAATTTACAAAACAGGCATAAAACATTTAGACGCTTATTGAGAAATAGTGTTTTAAGTCTCTGAGAATCATGTTTATGGTTCATATTAAAGTACATAAATATACATCTTAAAACTCATTTACCTTAATGAGTGAAGATCTGATCTGGAGAACAATGAACTTCTTAGAAGGCAATGCATACACTATATAAAATAAATGTAATATGGACAAATAAATGGATTGTACACAAGAAAATCACCATATAACTGAGCAACCACACAAGATCTAGAGATCTAGAGTTCTTAAAGTGACTCCAACATAAGACAAAACATTACAGATTTATTTGAGGCGGAGATTGTGAATTCTAGTGGAAGTATAGTTCATTCATATAAAATGGCTCTTAGTGATGGAACGTGTGTGTGTGTGTGTGTGTCTAGTGTGTATGGTTGCTTAGTACTCTTATATACAGAAAATACACAATATACAGATGGACTTTTTACTGACATGACATTGTCTTTTTACCCTAACACCCTGATCCAGAGTTTGGGAAAAAATAGATGTAAGGGTAGACCTGGGCACCCTTTACAAATTAAACATAAAACTATGCAGTATGCTTATTTCTGTGTGCAAAAGAAAAGTGTTAATTCAACATGCAATACAATTAAAATTCTTATGCACCCCTCACATTGCAAAATGGTTTTGCTCAGGTCTACATTAAACCTAAAGAGAGGCGTAAATTCAACTCCGGATCAATGTAAAATGTATTGTTACAAAACACTTTTCAATACATGATAAATCACTTTATGATGCTCTATATTTTGGTATATATGGTTCATATAGCTCTTGATTTTTATTTTTAACATGACAATCAAACAAGTTCAAAGTAAAATGTATTATTACAAAACACATTTTAATGATGTTTTATTATGAGTAAGTACCTTCTGCATTCGTACAAAGTTCCATGGAGTTTTCTTCATTAGTTGCATAAGGGTTATTACCCACCATGGGTACAAGGCAGTCTGTATAAAAATAGCCAATCTTCTGCATATTCAGTGTGGAAATGATTAAGTCAATAGCTAGCTGTCCAACATTTCCTACAGACACAGCAGGCTAAAAAATACAATAAAATAATATTTTTATTTGTGAAATCTGTTTCCAAATAACAATTCATAAATTTTAAATAAGCAACTTAATTTTCCCCAGCAACCATTTTTTGATAAACAGTATATGCAAATATAAAGGTATAGAAATGGTAAGGGGGTCTACTATATAAAACAAAACTAGTATTCCTCTTTGTTGTGCATGTGCTGCCAGCTCTGACAGCTGAATGCCAGTTATGCTTTACTGGACATACGCTGATCTCAGTGCCAGGTTCCCATCTACATTTCTATTCTGCCATATGTAAAGCGCTGTTTTATTTGTAGATAATATTTGTAGATAATTCACAGTAGACAGTGTACATAAACCAAACCTGTTTATAAAGGTGATGAGCAAATCTATTTATGAATGTTTGTAGATAGGCGATTAAATCTTCAGAGAACTTTCAGGGTTTTTAACAAAGTGAACATAGCACGGTATAAATATTAACAACAATAGAATGAGANCACCGCAAAATCTACACGTGTAACTGGGAACTTTATATTGATCCAACATAGATGCACAGATACACACTTACAATATATATATATATATATACACACA
>JABWIB010001833.1:2921-19420 GCA_016617825.1 Platyplectrum ornatum | reverse complement strand
GTGTAAAATAGGGCTGTGTCATGAAGGACCAAATAGGCCGTGTCTTAAAGGGGTTAAAGATTAGTTTAATATAACAAAGAATCACTATTAATTGTCCATATCCCCTGTTTTCACAGGACCTTGGCCTCACCACAGTTTGGGATGATCATTTGTGCTATCTTTTGTCGCCTGCCCTGGCAGCATATGAAACTGAGCGTACAACAGGGATCTCTGCAGGAAATGAGGAATTTCAGGATGCCATAAGGAGAGCGGTGCCTGATGGGCATACGTTCAAGGGGTTTCCCATTCACTTTGTTCATCGCAATGCAAGGAGGGCATTTGCTACATGTCTGCGGTAATTTTTGTCCTTTAATATAATAAGAATATCATCCTTGCTACATATCTGATCAGCCTGTTACAAATACACTTATCTTCCCTTTTATTTGATTGTTTATTTTTTTGTTTGGGTTTTATGTTAATATCCACCACTTATTACACGACATTTGTCTGTACAATGTGAAATGTTTATCAGGCATTTTCTGATGGTTTACTGTAACAATAACCATACCTCAGAATATTAGGCGTATATTTACTAAGCGGTGAAATGTGGTGATGTTGCCCATAGCAACCAATCAGATTTGAGTTCACATTCTCCAGTGTGTAACATGAAATTGAGAGCTTAAATCTGATTGGTTGCTATGAGCAACATCTCCCTTTTCAATCACACTGCAATTTCGCTGCTTAGTATATATACCCCTTAGTCTTTGTATGCAAATTTTATAGTAGTAACATAATTAACCAGGTAAGATTTGTCTGAATTCACTGATAATACCTCCAGGTAACTTATTGTCATGCTTTCTTTTGATTTTGTGCCCCTTCAATGTAATAAATATTCTTTTATGATTATGTATTACACAGGTCTCCGTTCTGTGATGAGATTGTTGCCTGTCGTGGAGATCAAATGCGCCTTGCTGTTCGAGTGCGGGTTTTCGCATACCCTGAATCTGCGTGTGCTGTGTGGATTATGTTTGCGTGTAAATATCGCTCTGTGTTATAGCACTTTTCGCTGTGTAACCTATGAAAATAATATATATCATTCCCTAAATTATTTTCTAATAGATGCTCATTTTATTTTTTCTATGTGAGGTTTTTTATATTTGTTACAAAGAAATGTTGTATAAAGAGCATTAGCATTTTTATAATTGATGACTGTTTTATTACATAATAAGTGTATACGACAAACCTATTAAACATATCAATCATTTTGCTGTATAATTCCTGTTTATATTTGATGTGAATTGGTCAGAATATAGAAGTTGATATAGAGATAATAAACACACAGACCTTTCTTCTGCAGCATGTGCTGTGTGACTGATGTCCTGGGAGAGTTATCCCTTGGCTGACAGTCATCATTAAGCTTCTGTCTTAGTAGCCAGGCCCCAATTTCTAGCACTTATACTTGTGGAGCTGTTTTTATATCGAAGTTCTTCAAAGTTTCCAAAATACAGACAGAACAACTGGTTAACATACCCACCTAACATGGCATTCAGTGTGTTGTAACACTTTTAAGGTACAGATCTAAAGTGGAATACCAAGTACCCCATACCATATATCGAAGAAAAACATTAGCTGCATATTGGATGATCATTCCACTGTATTAATGCATACAGTAGGTGAGTTATGTAAATCATTAATAGAAATCGCAACATATGGTATAAGAAATTGAAGCATTGAGTGGCACCCGAGGGGAATGCAGGGTATTAGGAGAAGAATTGATAGCCCATATAGGGAGGCATTAAGTCACGGTGGACGGTTTTATAAAATATTTGAAGTAATCTTTTTATGTCTGTATGGATACATTTACAANGGATGAACCAGTGAAGTCCATTCTAATAAGCACTGAGGCAAGCCATGTTCTAGCCACAACAATTTTAGCCAGGGAAGTGAGAGCAAAAATGTATTTATATATTGGGACCCAAAGGTTTCTGCTAATAATAACCTGAAAAGACCGGCTTTGGGACACACTACAAGTCAAAATTCTCGTTCAGTATGCCAATACTGGGGAACAAACCATGGGCAATTGACACTGGGGGGCTTCTTGCTTTCCTATGCTGTGTACAATGGTGTCCGGTAAACCCTATGGAGAATAACCCGGTGAGTTTGATGATGCTTCACATAGCTTTAAGAGACCCCGATATATCTGACCAGTTCTCCCCAGATCTAACTCCCACTATGCTTAAGGCAATTCGAACTAGGAGGCATACACAGTTGAGCAAAGATAGCCATACATGGTAGAGATTGCCCTCTTAGTACTTAGTGCTTAAATCCTACAAACTTCTTATTAACCTCAAACGACATAACTTTTATACAAAAAATAACCATAATACATTCTCCCAATGTTTCTCTCACACACAGTGTAACCCATAATATATTCTCTCTGACACACATAGTGCAACCTGTTAAACATTCTGGCTACCACTCATGCGCAATGCACCCTATAATGTGTTCTTCTAACCTAGTAGTACACAATAAATGAATATGTCCCGATAATAAGCAGCGTCTAGTGGAATCTCCTATGTGTTATACAGGTAGAGCAAGGGTTAAATGCTTCGGCTATAAATGAATACAACTATTAAGTCATATATTGTACAGTCCACTTTTCTCACTGATACCTTGTCTTATCTGATACATTAGNGAAGCACAGATTGTACTTTATCTGACTTATGTAAGTTAGTAGTTGTACTCATTATTCTAACCTACCCTTACCTCTCAAACTCATAGTACATTCCATAACACAGTCTTTATAACTGCCTCTCATACATCCAATAAATTCTTCCTACTTCTCAACACATATAATACATTCTCCCTACAACTCACACACACAGTGCACCCCATAATACATTCTTATTAACTCTATCACACACTCACATCACACCCCCATTCTCTCTACTGCTAACATACAGTGCAAAATCTCTGCTTGTCCATTCCACAGTTTAGTAAATATACCCCTAGTCTCCCATTAGCTATTAGACAACTATTGAGCCAACCGTGAACAGCTTCAAGCTGATTATTGGCTTTACTGCTTGATATATTGGTGGCTCCTCATAATCACAGCCATTTTTTCCCCAGTTCCTCTTACATCTTGATTAAAATGATATAACGTATATTTAACATATATCGTTTTTGAGTTTCTTGCCAACACCCTATGGATGTTACATGACTTTTACTATGGTTGAGCTCAAGACTCTTGGCTGGAGTTTTGAGCCAACGGTAACATTGTAACATGCCAATATGATGAATAACCTACAGATGAATAACTTAGACAACAGATTGATGAAGTTAGTTAGGAAGTCATAAGCAATTAGTAGCATTCTGTCATCCAGATCAGAAACTGAGATTGAAATTATTCTATTTAAATCTTTAAAGTAATACTCCGTAATAAGCAGTCTATGGAGTTCATTTTTTACACAGTATCCACATTGCCATACAATGGGAATACAGACAGAATGGGGATAAAGGAAACTGGTGATAGATACATAGGGGCAAGGGTGCACAGTCTGTGTGTGTATATGGTAGAAGGAAGTGGTGTTCACTGGCTTACACCAGAGTTTGAATACAATGGGATTTCTGCAAAGAATCTTCATTCTTATTTGTTTCTTATGGTAATAAATAAAATGTGAAGTATTACTCTTAATATTTTTATGATGGACAATAATTTCATGTATAGGCTGCAGTACGTCATTGTGACAGCAGGTGCCGTACATCCCTTTTATTTTATTTTCCCCATCCCTTGAGCTTTTTATTGCTGCATTAGTGAAATGCATCTGTATATGTTGGATGGTATATAGTATATATCTGTTGGATTGTATATAGAATATATCTGTTGGATTGTATACATGTTACACATGATGTGACCACAGGAGATGTCCAGCTCTCTCTGCATTGATGTGGGCTATATTAGGTGTTCTGTACGGTAATTATATGTATAAGCAGGCGCTTTGTTGCTGTTATGAGGAATAGGGATGAATGCTGGGAGACTGAACCCTGTACCGCTGGCTCCTCCCGGGTGACGAACCATTCCTTCGTGTCGTCACAGAGAGGGGCGTTCCGCGGTTGTGTGACATCACAGAGGCTCCAGGCTCGTCAGCTCGCTGCTGGGGATGGTGGTGATGCAGCCGCGCTCCCCGCACCCGAGCGGCGGGAGGAGGATGTCTGAGCCCGGGGTGCCCAGCTCAGGGCAGTGAGAGCGGCGCCGGGGATGGCGGAGTCTCCAGCAGCGCCACGGACGCCGAGCTCGGGCAGTGGTGGCGGCGAGGCGGCGGGGAGCGGACTGGACGGGAGCTCGCTGACTCTGCAGGAGATATTGGCTCTGTACAACCAGCCCATTAACGAGGAGCAAGCGTGGGCAGTGTGCTACCAGTGCTGCGCCTGCATGCGGGCTGCCAGCGGCCGGAGAATCGCCGGAGCCTCGGAGATCCGCATCCACAGAGATGGAGCTGTCACCATCAGCTCCGGGCCAGGTACGATCATCCGCCTCCCCCATTCATTCCTTCCAGCGATCCCTACCACGCCGCATTGCTGTGCATCAACGAGGGGGATCACATGTATGTATGTGTGTATATATATATATATATATATATATATATCTCCCCCTATGTCACTGGCCCGAGCACAGGCTGCTGTCACAGGTAGAGTGTATATAACCACTGGACACCTATCTGTCACAGTACAGACAAAGCCCAATCCCCAGTGCATTAAGAGAGACAGTACTGCCATTTATATGGCCATTGCCATGGTCACTCTGTGATTGTGCACAGTGCATGTGTCTTCCTTCCATACCTGTCACTCTCTAATAAGTTTTGTTAACCCTCCAGATGTACCCTGATTGCCCCCCTTGTCACACCCCCTCCTCAGCCAATCACACGGAGCCCACCATCCTTTTACATGTCCCCCACATCACTTATCTGCTCATTGTCCCTTTGTCAGTCAGTGGGGACACTAATATTCTAATAAACAGTGACTATGAAGAGTGCCCTGCTTGTGATCATTATGTGGTATAAGCCCAATAAACAGTGCAGCCACAGAATAAACCATTAGTCACAGATAGGAGCACAATGTGTTTTTGTTTATTCCATGTTTCCATCATGTGTGTGTAAAGCATGTGTGTGTGCTGACAGTTGAGTGACTGCGTCTCATTGATTTCATATATGCAGAGAAGATGATTGATTGAGTCTTGTAGCAGCCCTTATCTTCTTTATGGCCAGTAGAATTGTGTGTTATAAAATACCGGTATCTCTATGTTTATGTCATTTAACCATTTTTGTTTCAGTTTTAAAAAATTCCCATTGTCAGCATGATTGTGTACATCAGACATTGGAGGCATTAAATGAATGACGTGCTGTCACTCTGTCAGTATGGACGCAGGCCTATTGTATGCTATACACAGCAATCGTGGATTGTCGGTGCGCTCAGCACCCTGTATTCTCTCTACCAATGCCCATGTAAATAAAGACTCTTGGGCCATGGCATGTGAGAATCGCTGAGCTATTACTGATGAGATATCTATTATCAGCATGTTGTGTCAGATAGCATAGCTATAAATGCTCGCATTGTGCACAGTATATACAGGAGCACAGGAGATGCCTGGGATTCGTGTGTTAAGGTCTCCATGTCGGCCTCCTGTACAGCAGATGCAGCAAAACTGCAATTGATTTGCACTGGCTTTGGGTGAAAATATCCTTTCCCCATGCTCTCTGCATCCAATGCTTCACGTTAAGTGGTTTCACTATTATATTTCATTGGTTTTTATGGTTTGTTATAAATGCAATGTCAGGCTTCAGCTGCTGGATTGTGTGTGTGCTGTTATGACAAGACCGTATTGAAGGGCTTTTAGTTACTTTTATAAAACCAATAAGTCAATATTCATAGGTTTATTACTAGCATGGACTTTATCAGAATACTTATGCATGATATATATATATATACACACACACACACACACTATCTCTTGTGTTATGTTTTTGTGCGTCACTGCGATGTGTCATTATTTGTATAGCATGCAGCAGACAACACGAGGACTAGAAAGGAATCCTTAGTCTGTGGGCTGTAGAACATATTTTGTGGCACAGCGGCCCATCTGTTTTGGTAACATAGCTTCATTTATGTGGATTTATTTATTTCTTTTCTAAAATCAGCAGATCCCCGAGTTTGTTTTCCCATGCGTGTACAATAGAAGCCAGTGTACATTGATAGAGAGATGTTGTCAGTGGGGGATTGTGCTTTGGGAGTCTTTGTGCAGTGACTGGAAGAAGGAAACGGGGCTGTGTAGCCAAGGCTGTCAATATACTGACTGCTGGGCGACACAAAGACAAGTTCACTGGTTGTCTGTGTGTGAAAAGCATTCCACTATCCTCGTGTGTTCTGCTAGCTACATACATTCAACATCAAGTGTTCGCTGTCAATGCTGAATTAATGCTGGTGACCATTGTGCATGGAATGTGAGCAATGCTGAGCAGCCTGGTCCACTGAAACTGCCACATGTTCCTGTATGGTGGACGCTTCATAGGATTCTTACATTATTCCAAATAGTTTCTTCCTAAACATACTAGGTCGGTAGTTACACAAATAGTAGTGTTTAGGCTCCCTGTGATGCTGCAGCGCTCTCATTGGGGTGTCACAAAAGGATTCTTTCCGACATGGTGCCAGGTTGCTAGTGTTACTTAAAAAGCGCAATTTTACTTCTTGTAATGGAGCAACACAAGATTTCATATCAACCGGGAGTATTTCTGTCTTTACCTTAATACTTATTATATATTTTGACTCAAACTAGGGACTGCTGGGTCATTTTTTTGTCTTAGGGGTGCCTTGAAAAACATGGAGACCATAGGGGGCCTCAAACTCAAAAGTTTGGCAACCACTGGACAAGGCTGTTACAGGCTTGTTTAAATGGCTGTCTGCAATTCTGATATGTTTGTTACTCTGCAAATGTTTTATTGGGTAGATGATCGGTATGTTGTATTAAACACAATAGACTTATTAATACATTTTCTAGAATTAATTATCCATTCGTGGATTCTTCCATATACCACTGTACAATGAAATGCAAGATCTACTATTACACGCTGCTACGTTCTGTAGGGTTATTTGACGGATTTGTTGACCTTGAAGTTAAACTTGTGTATCTTCATATAATACTAAATATGTTTCACTGATATTATTCCAATTTAAGAACAGCAGCTCAAATGTTACATGGCTGAACATGAAGAACTGGCCATGCATGTATATGAGCAGAGAAGGGATGGGGAGGTTATCATTAGCAGCTACTTAATTTAAATATCTCAGAGTGGACAACTTTTGGAGAAACCTGATAAGATGGAGCAGAGGGTGTGATTTGCATATATCATGTCCCCTGCCCCATCCTACTAGGGTCAGTGACCCCTGAGGGCAAAAGCATACATTTGCAATTCATTCATATTCAGATTTGTAGTTTTACCAAAACATGCATTCAGTAGGTTGTCTATGCCTATTAACTATAGAACCAACATAAAACATATATCCAGGAACCACTACAATCATTATTATGAGCATTGAAAGAGCTGGTGTCATGAGGAAATTGATTGGAAAGGTATTGTAATTGAAGAGGCATCTTCCATCATCCTGACATAATCAATTCGGACAACCCAGCTTCTGATGGAGCCAGTAAAGACATTCTTCTATTAAGTAATGCTCATCTATAGACAGTGAAATATGAAATGTTATATTGTCGTTTATAGGATATCCAATAATAAAATATGTTGATGTTTTTAACCAGGAAGTCATATGAACTAACACATAATTATATTAAAACGCATTCTCAGAAGAAATGGCTTAATAACTTAATAACCACTATTGATAAATAGCAATCGACATGCCATATGTACAATAACATTTGTAGACTGATTGAAAGTAAGGAGCAACTCTACATCTTGAACTAAGCTGGCCATACACTATAAGATAAATTGTTCCAATTTAAAGATTTTTCAAGAGTGGGTAAAACCATGTTGAATTGCAGGGGGGATAAAATGAATGTCAGTGTTTGCATGCAGGGAGAATACTTTATTGTTGCATGTTGCACACAGATACTGACCAGTGTTACTGTTACACTGTTATTACACTTGTGCTAGGAAACACCATCTCTCACCTGTAATACTGATTGCAAGTAATTCAATTTGCCTCCCCTTGAATTCAACATGGTTTTGCCCACTTGAAAAATCTTTAGATTGGAACAATTTATCTTATAGTGTATGACCAGCTTTACTCTTAACCCTTTTAAAATGTGTTGACAGACTTAGTAGAATGGTGACTTTACTTTAACTCAAAACTGAAAAAAATAAAGCATTTCAGATTTTCTGTTTTATTAGAAAAATAAAATAATTTATTTACCTTATTCATGTACATGCTCAGGACTTTTGCGTGTATGAAACATTTTTTGGTGATCTAATTGATGGTGTTCTAATTCATTCTACTTGTAAATAAATAATGTTATTGTTTTATACCTGTAGTTACATGGTTTGCATATTTTCCCAGTGTAGGTCGTTTTGGTAAATGACGGATTACTTGCTGAAGACCAGTCTTCCTGAAGTGTTTCTTAATTGACTGAGACTTCCTGCCCTGCTGGTTTCTCCCCCTAGCAGTGTGGGTCTTATCTTCCTCATACTTCACATAGTCCCAGAAAGACTTAAACGTTAAAAGTTCTTGTAAAATGAAATGCTTGCAGAGTATAGCACTAGTGGAGACTCTTCCTATACGTCCCTATGTACATAGAAACACTTAGATGTTGTACACATTAATAATGTATCTTTATTTTTAAATGTGGAAAATAGTTCTTTCTTGTCTCTTATACATTTCATTTTCACTTTAATAGTATTAGTTATGCCACAGTTTATCTGGGCTTAGACACCACTAGATCTGCATAAAGAAGCCATTCTTCACCATTGGCTCTATCAGTATCTATACTTCCATATTTCCCCTTCTTGCTAAATATAACCTCCACATAATGTGTATAAGTGCACGCCCTCCCAGGCATAGCTAGAACAGACTGTAGACTGGACTAAGCCTTTCCAATAGAATGTGTAACATTATAAAACCTTTTTATGTGTTTAGTAACTACATTAAAGCATAGCCATATGAGTAAGAAGTTCCCTTTCTTTCTCACATAACAAGCTATTTCCCTGCAGGGTTAATGATGTTCGGATGACATATAAATGTAGTGTTCAGCTTCTGTGCTGTGTAGTCTGTAGTGGAAATGAAATCTGTTAAGAAGTTACTTCACCTACCTAGACAGGGAAACATTGCATTTATTTGTATGGCTAGCTTGGCTCCAATTTATCCAATGTGAACCCACAGAATATACAGTATGTTAGGAAAAGTAAAGCTGGGTACACACACACATATACAATTATCAGACCTATAATCTCCTCTTATCAATTGCATTGTATAAAATCATTAATAAAAACAATTATGAAATAATATGAACACCGCTGTAAAACACAACATGGTATCTCCCCTGTACTTTACATTTAGTAATAGGCTGTATATTGCCTTGGACTGTGGGGGGCAATCACAGTATGAAATCCCTCTCTCCATAATTCCTGGTAGGGCTGGTTACCCAGGGGAGTCANCCCCCAATACAATCACTCACAGCGCAAATAACGGGGCTCTTATATNTAATAAAAGTGGGGCTCTTACTGTAACCTGTGGGTGGTGAAAGCTAGATTTCAGTAGTCATCTTGGTTTTGTGGAACTACAGGTATCGGCATGTCCTGGTGCCCAAAAGTGCCACTAGGTCATTTCATAAGTCCCCTCCCAGCACCTGAAAGAAATATGAAAATAAATATAAACAGTTTAATGATTAAAAAAAAAATACCAGTGATTTGACCAGATAATTTTCAAAACCGCACAGAACAACTATAAAACGTGTATGACCAATATTGGTGGACCTCTTGAAATATTTGAAAGAAAGTATTGAAAAGAAAGTATTGTTGGGTCAGTTGCGTAACTAGGAACCTAGAGTTAGGGCTAGGTTTACTAAGGTAAAAATGTAAACTGGAATAGTTTCCCATAGCAACTAATCAGATACTAACTGTCTCGCTCTCCTAGAAGTCACTAGAGAATTGAATAGCTTTCTATGGGTAACAATTCCAGTTTTCTTTTTTTCGCATCTTCGTAAACCTAGCCCTAATCAGTTTACTTATCCGCAACTTAGTAAATCTAGCCCTAAGTCAGGATACCTTGCATTAAAAGAACATGTAACTTCATCAAGCATCCGCTTTATAAGCTGTGATAAGGAACATCGCCTCTGAACTCTAATTCTGGTTTTGCCCAGATCTACACTTGCAGTATTGCTTTTACTCTAAAACTCTGAATCTGCCCCATAGTGTTAAAAAACAAAAAAACAAAAAGCAAGTGACTGTTAATGTCCATGGTGTAGTGATTAGATCAGCTTTCCACTATTACTATCAATAGTCATAATCTACCCAGGGTATGAGGGCAGAGTCTGAACTATTTACGTGTTTTTTCAGCCATGTTTCTAAAGAAAGATCTTTATTATGAACATTGAATGAAATCCATCTGTCAGGTTATACAAATGCTTATACTCTTAATATAGCAAGTTAGTAAATACGTGAATTTGTTTTACAGGCCTTTATGTAAATATATACTTTACATAATTATCATATAAACATGCAAGTCCAAAGGGCATTTTCTCCTTCCCGACATACCTGGAACTAGGATGAGGAGCTGTGAACAATGAAATTTAAGCTTCCATGTCCAGAAATAATAATGAAACCTTTGTTAATTGTCAAACAAAATGCTCTCCCTTCTCTTCCCTGAGTAATGTATGTAGGAAAAAAGTTCATGTCCATAAAATAGTGCTTTATGGGTAAGGAAAGAAAAAGGATGTGTTCCAGTCAGGTATCATTGGCATGTGGGCATGCCATCATTTGTATTCTGTGCTCATAGGTTGAATAATAATGTAATAATAAATAATTTATAGTAGTTGGATGACACCAATGTGCATGTTAATGGAAGTCTGATGAAAGCACCATATTGTATAAATATGTCCACGTAAATTCATAGCTCACACATTGTGTGTTCATATTAACCCTGTGATCCATGTATGCATTATTTATACTGTGGCTGATGTATACTCCATCTGTTCATGACTACATTTACAGTTACCTAGTGTTTGATGGCCTCACAATAGTGGCTAGAGCCATTATCGATCACACCAGAAATAGGTAAGGGTCCCAATATTGGCTCCCCATACACTACTTCATGAGTTACTGATCATGTCTTGTGTGTGGTGGCTTGGTTCCATGGCAAACAATCCACACTTAATCTATATAGCAGGCAGTCTATAGGTGTATAGAAACATAAAAAATGACGGCAGATAAGAGCAACATGGCCCATCCAGTCTGCCCCATTGTGTATTTAAAACCATAATTATATTTTATTCTCTATTTTGTTTGAGACTCAGAATACCCTTCCAATCTACCACTACTATCATATATTCCCTCTCCCCAGAGGTGGCCCTAAGCTGGGGGCCCCAGGCAAAAGCCGCCCATCCCCAGCAATCTCCCACTGCTGAGGGTCATTGTCAACCAGGACCCCCGCCATCAATCTGCACCACATATCTAGTCGCTCTAGTCTTTCTTTGTAGTTTTTGTTGGTCATACCATGTACCATTTTGGTGGCTCTTCTTTGCACTTTCTCTAATGTATTTATGTCCTTCTGGAGATATGGCCTCCAGAACTGAACACAGTATTCTAGGTGAGGCCGCACCAGTGCCCTATAGAGAGGCATTACTACTTCCCTCTTTCTGCTACTAATTCCTCTCCCTATGCAACCAAGCATCTGGCTGCTGTTCAGGAACATGGCTAATCTTGCTATGGTCAGCCTCCAGTTTACCTTTTGCTTGGTAATAGTCTGCCCCTGACAAAAATGGTAACCTTGGGTTCGATATTAGTTATGAACTATAATAGTACCTATACATTGCAAGTCCTTTCTCCAGATAGTTGTATTAACAGACCAATAACTGCTCCATAAACTTGTTAGTGGCTGGGTCACAACAATCACTTGAAATGAAGTATGTAGTACAAAATGCTGACCCAGTGTTCATGAATGACTAGTGCAGCTATCCACTTGAAACCACATGAAAATCAGAACAATGCATATGTCCGCCATACACGAGATCTTCTTGTAGGAAAAGCTTGGCGTGCCTTCTCATTGTTTGCGTGTTGGTAACATATTTCAGCAGTAGGATGATACTTAGGGCTTAGGTAATGGAGGCTAATGTCTGGATCACTGTAAATGACCTAATCGTGATTGCTCAATTTAGGGTTGGCCGGTTTGTGAAATTATACATTTTATGTTTTATACTGTCTTATTGGGTTGTGAAACCGCATTAATAACCTTGTTACAGGTTTATGGCTGATTATGAGAATGAATATTTGTTTCCTCTAGGTGTGGAGCAAAATGCATTCAAATAACCCATAACTCCCACTTATAATGGATAATGAAGGACGTCTGCTCTGATGAGGTCACTTTACCTGATTCACCTGAACCGTGCAATCTATACAGTGACTTATATGTTTCAATTGGAAGATTATACTTAGCATTACAGCAATCCTGTCCTAGTTATTCAGAAGCAAGGGGCTTATTCACAGGAATAGCTGGTAACACTAGATCAATGTATTAAGCAGATTACATTGTTCAGAATCCTTATTAGTTCCATTGGATCTGCCTGTTGCTTTGATGTTCTGGTTTCCTCTTAATGTTATATCTTTGCTCTTAATTCATAGGCATGCCAAGATTAGCCAATTTAGCAAAATTATACCTTTAATATATATATATATATATATATATATATATATATATATATAGCAATTCTAGAATCGCTATATAAAGATATATTTTATTCTTTTTATTGTTAAAAGTCTAAATCTACAACTAGCATGCAGAAGTATGCTTCCTTATGATTGTCTTCTAAGAGAAGGAATGTAGCCAATTCTTATGTTAATTATGCTATTTGAGACAAGATTGCTGTAATTGTAGGATTTTATAACAGTCATCCTTTTCAGATCATCTCTCCATTTATAGCCATGCTGTCTGTAATAACAGTGGTGGTCAGTGTTCTCAACTATTCAGAGACAAGTTCTTCTATAGTTGCCACTAAAGCAATGAGATGTATTACAGGTTTGCACAGGATGAGTGCACATATTAAACTTCCAGTACAGACCTGCATCCCCTGACACTTCCATACTGGCATTGTGTCTTTTACACCAGGGAGGTATTTAAATTGTACAATAAGATCATGTTGTCTGGCCTTACACTCTGTCTAGACTTCCACACCATTTACCATTGAAAGTGACCATGGCACAGAAGGTAGAGATGGCACAGATGGTAGAGTCACAGTTGTAATCTCTTCATGGGAGGAGGAAGCTGAAAGCAGTGGAGGCCTGGATCTGATCCTTTCTGAGTGATCAATATAAAAGTAGCATGCAGAAAGTTTACCTATACTTCTCCAGATCTGAAGAGATGCCAGTAGATATGTTTACAGAATCATTATCCTTTACCCCACCTTATGTTTCACATGTTATTGCTGAATTTCTGAGATCTAAAAAGTAAGATTCTTCAAGTGTTTTTTCTTCAAATAAATGATAATTGTCTGTATTTTTACAGCCCTCCAGAGATCTGTTACACTGTTTTGTTAAACATCTTCATTTTGTCATTGTGAAGTGTAGCATACTGCTGAGTTACACAAGGATGTTACTGGTTCTTTTCTGAATGTAGTTTAAGCTTCAGGACGACTTGACCCATATTGTGATCACTAATTATTAGCTTCATGTAGATAATGTACAAATATGCATGAGACTGATAAGGGGGCGATAGATAAAGCTACAGGAGCTTCTGCTTTCCACCTGCACAGGACCTACAATTCAGGACTAAACACACAAAATATTTCAATAAGATATCTACAAAACCCAGCAGACTGCATTGCTGGGTGTGGTGTACAGAAACATTCATACATATGACAACGTTAGGATGTTAAAGTGGCTACAAAAATTAACTCGTCTGGGGTCTTATCCTTACAACACTGGGGTCATCAGCACTGTTATACCAACCTGTTGCTGATAGTTAAAAATCCAACTCTAACCCTAACTGCAGCCTGACCGCCTGTCGCCTCTCCTAACACTAACTTCCCTTTCTTATATCAACCTGTCCATAGAGGAGGTGAGTAGCCATATGTGACCGTATAACCTGCTGTCAACTAACAAAATACAGATGTTACAAATGAGCTTGCTATATTGATAAATAACCATCATATTTGCATTAGGCAGGGGGCTTAGTTTAGATTTACTTTCCTTTAGATATACTAGTTGTGAAAATAGTTCTGATTATTTGTGGTTACAAGAGATTTATTTTTGTAGTTTTATTTTCTTTTTTGCATTGTATCTATAGCAGTGGTCGAAGTGGAAATTTAGAAGTGGCGGTATGAAAAAACTGAATATAATGGAAGTCAATGGAGATTTGTAGATTACAATTACACTAGTGGAAGAAGTGCCGCTATACCCCCGTATACACCCCCCTTCCAGCCCTGATCTATAGATCTGAAAATAAAGTATTTAGTTTATCATTAAATGAAAATGTCTGGCGTGCCTTTTGATTACGTCTCATTTTAATATGTCTGGCGTGTGATGAGTCATTCAGGGAAAGTCCTCCACCTTTGATGGATTGCTATCATGTTATCATACAGAAAAGCTCACCTTTTATCTGTATTTTTCTAATTAGAATTATATGTTGTTAAACAAAAACCGTACAGTTTCTATCACAAATCTGTGATATGTAATAAAGTAAAAAAAATGTCATTGTCATTGGGCCAGATCTTTAGCAGATCTTTAGGCACTATTGAATCAAGAGTGGGTAAAATTATGTTGAATTGCAGGGGAGGTAAAATAAATGTTATACCACGTTCAGATTACCAGCCTTGAAAAAGCTGGGTTTAGAGCCAGGTTGTAGAGCCAGGGCTGTGAAAAAGGACCGTTCAGATTAGCAGAAAAAGCCTGCTGTTTTGTATAAAAGCTGGGTCTGCACTGTTCACATTGAACCCTGCTTTCTGCTACCAATACACATTACTCAGAAAATGTGCTGTGATGTATGTATGTATGGAAGCTACTGTAATCAGAGACAGGCTGTTAGAGGGTGGTTAATTGATATGGCTGGGGCAGGGTGTCAAAGGGTATGAGCCAGGGACTCACATATACGGTAAGAAAGCAAAAGTATCAGTATAAAGTCAGAACAAACTGCACCACACTGTGTGACTAACACAATGTGATAATGGAAATAACACAATATCACTTTGTATCATCCAGAATTGATAGCAATGGTCTGGATACTTGTGGATACTAGGGCAGCGCGGATAGCTGGTAGCAGCGCTGCAATCTGTGTGGAGTTTGTATGTTCTCCCTGTGGTCTGTGTGTGCGTTTCATCCGGGTGCTCCAGTTTTCCCCCAGATCCCATAAACATACCGGTAGGTTAACTGGCAGTTGACTAAATTGCCCTTTCCCACCAATTCTGTGTGATACAAATTGTAAAGAGCTACATAATATATAATAACCTGGTAATAAATGAATAGTAACAATTTGCTCCAGCTTCTGTGATACAATTGAGAGTGGGTTTTGTCATTTACATAATGCACAGCAGTAAGGTCAGAATGCGCTAGTAGTATTCGCATTATGCATCACTGGCGAGATCAGCTTGTTTAAAATCCTTGTTTTGCAGGTTTTGGATGTGAATGTATCTGCTGATAATTTGTGCCCTTTGCACCACAGTTATTACCAGACAAGCTGAAGTATTGACTTTTGNACATTATGCAGTTTGTTTCTAAGACATGTTTGTCATGTAGGATCTCCATATACTAGTATACTAATACTGGAATACTCATGCAGGTGTAGCACCAAGACGTTTCTTTACGCCCACAGTAGACAAATCATTTTGGGAATTAGTATAGAGGTGTCTCCTCTTACTGAGCAATAAACTTCTGTCTGCGGTGTTAATTACTGCTGTATAAATGTAATTGTGTTGTACTTTGTTTTTCAGGTGGTGGTTCAACTAGTTCCAGATGTACAGAGACAGAGGTGAGACTTGTTTCCCATCCCCCATATTGTTTGCGTGTGCAGTCGAGTAGTACTGAAGCTCTCAATGTAGCCAAAGTGGGAATGTAGATGTGCTAGGAAATTTAGACGTGGCGGTATGAAATCACAGAATATAATAGAAATCAATGGAGATTTGTAGTATCTGTATGAGANGAGTCGGTATGGGTTACCCCCATATATACCCCCTCATCAAGCCCTGATATCAACGTCAAACTGCATGTATAATTTATTTGGGTTTTATTATTAAGTGAATTCAGTTAATTATTAATAATGAAAAGTGTAACTAAAAATTGTTGTATATGGTAGACAAATGATATATTTATATA
>JABWIB010001831.1:68692-83069 GCA_016617825.1 Platyplectrum ornatum | reverse complement strand
AGCAAACCTGTCACCTCCTCTTTTAGTATTTTGTATAGTTTCTAACCCTATCAATCTGAGTGAGGACGGGTCTTTATTATGAAAATTCAAGAAATATCTAGAAAGACTATGTGTTACTAAACCTTTCAATATGTTTCTTCTGTGCTCTCTAAATCTACTTTTTAATGTACGAGTTGTTCGACCTACATATTTTAGGGAACAGGAGCATTGTAAAAGGTAAACAACAAAGCTGGATTCACAATTAATGAAATCATGGATCTCAAATATACATTTATTAGAGTTTGAAATCACTTTATGAGTTCTATGTTCCATAAAATTACAAGTAAGACATATTCGTTTACCACACTTAAAACAACCCTTAGGTCTCTCAATAAACCATTGTCCATCATTCTTCATGTTGATACTTTTTTTCTGATTCTTATCATTTTTAGATTTATTATAATCACTAGGTGCTAGAATTGTTTTAAGACACCAATTTTTCTTAAAAATTAATCTAGGTTTATTAGTCAATGATTTATTCAAAACACTATCAGAGAGAAGTGTCTTATAATTTCTATTTACAATCTGTGTAATTTTTTGTGATTTTTTATTATACCTTGAAATAAATGAGACTGTCTCTTTAGATGAATTAAAATTGAATAAAGAACCAACAGAACTTGAAGTGGAATCAATCATGTTACATTTCTTACCCTTCGTCTCTAATAGTATATCATCATATTTTACCCCTATAAAGGATGAGGTGGCCTGTTCTAATAGAAGATCCGGATAGCCTCTTTGTTTAAGCTTCTTAATCAAAATGTTGGATTGTTCTTGAAAATCCTCATCCCTCACACAGTTCCTCCTTAAATGCCCTCATTGTCCTTTAGGGATATTTGTAATCCAGGGGTGATAATGCCCACTGTTATAATGTAAATAATTGTTAGTACATACTGGTTTCGTATAGTTTTTACTTAGCACCTTATTACCTTGGGAAAAAAGGGTGAGGTCAAGATAATCTATACCGTGTTTCCCCGATAATAAGACCTATCCCGAAAATAAGCCCTACCCTATTTTACAGTATACTGNGTTTCCCCGATAATAAGACCTATCCCGAAAATAAGCCCTACCCTATTTTACAGTATACTGTCTAAAATAAGCCCTCCCCCGAAAATAAGCCCTATCTAAAGCACTGTTCNTCNAGCCCTAAGCTANGCTAAATAAGCCCTATCTAATCTACACACTACGGTACCTGCTACTTCCCTGCACGCTGGCTTCCTGTCAGAGCACAGGCTCCCTCCTCCCCCCTCCATTGTACACTCACTCTGGACGGAGCTCAGGCAGCCTGATATCACAGCCATGGTAGAAGTCACAGCCCTGGTAGAAGTCACAGTCCTGGTAGAAGTGTCAGCTGCACAGGGGCTGCTGGAAGTCCTCTGCCTTCCAATAAAGTAAACCCTCCCCGAAAATAAGCCCTATGGTATTTTTTGGTACTTAAAAAATAATAAGACAGTGTCTTATTATCGGGGGAAACACGGTAGTTGTTTTATTAAAGGAATGGGTAAATTTAAGATTGTAATTGTTTTCATTCAGATAATCCACAAATAATTTCGCTTCATCCTCCGATCCTCTCCAAATAATCAAAAGATCATCTATGAAATGACCATAGAGCACCAAGTTCGCCCTGAATGGCCCTCCCCACACATGGTCGGCCTCAAAGGCCCCCATGTATAGGTTGGCAAAACTCGGGGCGAACTTGGTGCCCATCGCCGTTCCAAGTATTTGTAAAAATACATTGTCATCAAAAAGAAAATAATTATGTTTCAAAATAAAATCTATAGAAGAAGTGATGAAATTACTAAGATTCTTAGAAATAGAAGTATCCCCTGATAGAAACATTTCAACTGCTTTGATACCCATCTCGTGTGGAATATGAGTGTACAACGCTGTAACGTCCAGGGTTAGAAAAGCATAATCTGATTCCCAGACAAAATCTTTCAAAATTCTTAATAAGTGCAACGTGTCTCTTAAATGTGATTTCAAATTAACTACATATTTCTGCAAATAATAATCTACTAGTGACGATAAATTACTTGTTAATGACTGTACTCCCGAAATAATTGGACGACCTGGAGGGTCGATAAGTGTCTTGTGCAACTTCGGTAAATGATAAAAAATAGTGCTTACTGGATAGTGAATAAACAAAAAATTATAACAATCTTTTGTAATGACATTTTCTATTAGTGCTTGATCTAACAAAGATTTTAGTTCTTTCTGGAAGTTGGCAGTAGGATTATAATTCAGGGGTTTGTATACCTTTACATCACAAGTTGTCGGAGTGCTTCTGATTGATAATAAGTAGTGTCCAAAATGGCTACTCCTCCACCTTTATCCGCCTGATGAATCACTATACTTGTATCCTTCTGTACATTTCTAAGTGCCAGTCTTTCTCCCTTAGATAGGTTCCCCTTTCCTATACCATTGGGAACTGATTTTTTACATAGTTTTTTAAAATCATTCAATGTCAGATTATAAAAGTTTTCGATCGCTCTACTTTTATTATTCATGGGAAAAAATTCAGAAGCTTTTTTAAATTTATTTACTGCCATTATATCTGTAACTTCCAATTTATCTGTCTCATTCATATGGTATAAATCAACTAATATATCCAATGATTCCTTGTCTCCTTGTGTTAGTTTAATCTTTAGAATCCTTGATCTTTTCTTATTATATCGTTATTCCCAACTTCATTCTCTTTTTTTAATCCCATCATTCTTCATAGCAAAATATCTTTTTCTACAAAGACTCCTAATAAAGGTATTTAATTCTATGAATAATTCAAAGAGATTGGGATCTGATGCTGGTGAAAAGCTCAATCCTTTTTTTAATAAATTCAATTGAAAATCATTAAGTTGTTTACTCGAAAGGTTAAAGATCTTAACTGTATCATCATTGTCATCACTCCTATTAGATTTAGTCCCTAATCGCCTTCCTCCTCTAATACCTCTCCTCTTAACCTTTTTGGGGGTTTCGGTGACTCCAACGAAAGGGCTAAAAAACTATTCTGTGTAGGTAGTTCTATTTGTTTACGAAAATAAATCTGTGAGGGTTCTAATGTTCCCTCCAAAGATCTTTCTTTGGGTCTCGCCCCTAAGGGATAAGACACCAGGATCTAATTTTTAGTTCCCATGGGGACTGCACATGAGGTTACCGTCCCATCAGACAGGATTGACTCTCTTTCTTTTGTCTTATTAGTACTGTTGGAATCTTTGATTTTATTATTATTATTATTTGGATATCTTAATGAATTATCCTTAACAGGTGACTTGTTTGAATTTTTGGATAAATCAGTCACAACATTCTGTGTCTTCATTTTCTCCCTTCTCTTGGTGCTAGTCTCCCTTTTTAAACTATCTCCCCTCTTTTTATTCTTATTTAGTTCTTTATATGTTCGGACTGTATTGGTCCTGTAATCATTCAAATCTCTTAAATTTTCCTTCTTTACTTTCAGTTAAATCTTTTTCATATTTTCTCACCTTATCATTCAATAAATTCATATTTGCCTTAAAAGGTGAAGAATCTCAAAATTTTTGAATTGAGCTTTTAGCTTGTTCTATTTCCTCTGTCACTTTAACTAAACTAGTTTCTCTATATTTAATAAGAAAGTTAATTAGCGAAACTGAACATTGGTCCAGAATCGAGTTCCATTCACTTTCATATTCTGCACTATTCGGGACAGACAGTGTTTTAAAAATTCTTAGTCCCCTTGGAATCATATTTGTCTGAATGTATTTCTTCAATAGAGTGCTATCTAGCTAGTGTCTCATTTCAGATTTTAATAGTCTCTCTAATTTAATAAATTCTTTAGATTGAAAATCACATTTCGGTGTACAAGATGTTTTTTGTTCTACTTGTTTATCAGTTATAGCATCTATATCACCCCAAAAATCCAATCTACGTTTAACACGATCAGCATAAGAGGTAATTTCAGCCATTCTAGACAATTAAATGATATACCACTGCTGTGGTCCAAATAGCAGCTGTAGTCTGAAAAATCTATAGGTAACCCTATAGATAGTATAAAAATTTGACAATAGAATAGAGAGGAAATAAATCCTCCTATTACCAGCGCTTAATTGGAAAGATCAAAAAGCTGCATAAAAAAATAAGGGTATCAGAATCCCTTTAAAATAAACAATCAAAAACAAAACTGAATTTTATGCGCTAAAAAATCACTATGAATATCCGAATGACTGAAATAATACACTAAAGCGATTTGTAAATAACAATGTTTAATCTAAAAACACAAATAGTAATTAACACACAAAAAAATTGTAATAAGTAAAATAAATATCATAAAGATATATACGGAAATAAGATGTTGCTGTGATGTATAGCTTGGATGTCACCACTCTCTGTATGTCCCAATGTCCTCTCTACGGAGTGGCCTGCTCCGGAGTGGACTGGCTTCCAATAGAAGTAAACTGCAGGTTGATAAGATGGTACTCCTAGTTTATAATGAAAAGGAGGATGATAGATATATTTAGAAGAGTGAGCTTCCCTCAGATAATCATTAAATTATGAGCATTCCGTGAGCCATATAAGCACAATGGGAATCTTAGAGGGTGCCACAAACTCCAGAGAGCTACTGATAAAGGTTCCAATAAAACGATGTTGCCATGGTGTAATAAGGCAATTAACTATTTGTACTCACTGGAATCCCAAGATGGCAAATGGATTCAAACTTTGGGACTTGATCTCATACAGTCACACATAATATCCGATCATCAGCCTCAGACAGCGTCTCTCGTTCAGTGTGTCTGGCCCTGGCTCACTCCAAATACTCCACTCTACATGCGGCAGAAATCCCCAGCTGGCGGTATCCGCTCCAGTGGTCCTCGTGGCGTGTTTAGTAGGCACAACCCGCAAATAAACAAAAGTTCTTTAAGGAAGATAAGAGGTGGTGAGTCTCCTGCTGTATAAATAAATAAAATTGCAGCGGGCGACGCATTGTAAAAGGTAAACAACAAAGCTGGATTCACAATTAATTGTGAATCCAGCTTTGTTGTTTACCTTTTACAATGCTCCTGTTCCCTACAGTATGTAGGTCAAACAACTCGTACATTAAAAAGAAGATTTATAGAGCACAGAAGAAACATATTGAAAGGTTTAACACAGTCTTTCTATACATTTCTTGAATTTTCATAATAAAGACCTGTCCTCACTCAGATTGATAGGGTTAGAAACTATACAAAATACTAAAAGAGGAGGTGACAGGTTTGCTAGACTGTGCCNTCAGGAACTCTTTTGGATTTTTCAATTACAAACTATTTTCCCTGAAGGATTAAACGAAACCTTAGAGCTTAACAATGTACTAAATTAATAACAAGATGAAGGAGCACATTAAATATTATTATTATATATTTGTATTACTTGTATTTATATTAATTATATGTACTATATGTTCTAAAGCGATTTGTAATTCAATCTTTATTTCTGTATTTAAAAGCTAATTGTAACTGTGCAGTGTTGAAGTAGGAGTGACTAGGGTAATATGATCANCCCTCTAACCATTGATGTTTAATTATACCACACATGTGAAGCTCCTATAAAGAAGCCTCTTTGCAGTTACTATGATCATTCGGGGCTTGAAAAAGTCTGAGAAACGAAACACGTTGCCCCCTATTTTATTTCTTTATACAGCAGGAGACTCACCACCTCTTATCTTCCTTAAAGAACTATTGTTTATTTGCGGGTTGTGCCTACTAAACACGCCACGAGGACCACTGGAGCGGATACCGCCAGCTGGAGATTTCTGCCGCGTGTAGCATGGAGCATTTGGAGTGAGCCAGAGCCGGACACACTGAACGGAGAGACGCTGTCTGAGGCTGATGATCGGATATTATGTGTGACTGTATGAGATCAAGTCCCAAAGTTTGAATCCATTTGCCATCTTGGGATTCCAATGAGTACAAATAGTTAATTGCCTTATTACACCACGGTGACATTGTTTCATTGGAACCTTTATCAATAGCTCTCTGGAGTTTGTGGCACCCTCTAAGATTCCCATTGTGCTTATATGGCTCACAGAACGCTCATAATTTAATGATTATCTGAGGGAAGCTCACTCTTCTAAATATATCTATCATCCTCCTTTTCATTATCAACTAGGAGTACCATCTTATCAACCTGCAGTTTACTTCTATTGGAAGCTAGTCCACTCTGGAGCAGGCCACTCCGTAGAGAGGACATTGGGACATACAGAGAGTGGTGAGATCCAAGCTATACATCCAGTGGTGGGATTCAAATAAATTAACAACCGGTTCTATGCCCAATGGCTCCACACAAGCCTCACCCAAGCCCCACCCTGACTCCACCCAAGACCCACCTATTCTCATCTGTGATTGGGACAAATTTGAACTTTTATTTAAAAAAAAAAAACCTAACCGCCTACCAGTTTGCCCATTAACCCTAAAAATTGCTGAAGTATATCTAGACTACTGAGATCTGAAAGACATAAATGTTCTGTAAAGATGATTTGCTATATTTAATTACGCTGACGATGTTTCCTACCTACACTTATGTTCTGCCTGTACTGCCTGTTATCTGGACGCTGGGAAGAGATGCACAGTGTTTGCGCGGCATAACTACGTTTAATGAGCGCAGCTGGCACTCATTAACAACCAGTTCCGTGAACCAATACCAACATTAGGAAGAGGTTCTATAGATCCAGTGAGAACCTGCTGAATCCCACCACTGTATACATCACAACAACATCTTATTTCCGTATATATTTTTATGATATTTATTTTACTTATTACAATTTTTTTGTGTGTTAATTACTACATGTGTTTTTAGATTAAACATTGTTATTTATTACAAATCGCTTTAGTGTATTATTTCAGCGATTCGGATATTCATAGTGATTTTTTAGCGCATAAAATTCAGTTTTGTTTTTGATTGTTTATTTTAAAGGGATTCTGATAACCCTTATTTTTTATGCAGCTTTTTGATCTTTCCAATTAAGCGCTGGTAATAGGAGGATTTATTTCCTCTCTATTCTATTGTAAAATTTCTAGAAATTATTTGCTCATACTTCCATACTACACAGTTAATATGTTTAAATAAGTTTTTAATGTTAAGTGATAATATAACAATGAACCTTGAATAATATATATTGATGATCATATTCATGACTACACGATTGGCTCAGCTTAATGTTGATGCTTTACAACTAACAGACAGATGTTTTCTAATTAAATAGTGCTCAGTTGTTCCTGAACAGTTTCCATAAAAAAACCCTGATTTTTATAGTAAGTAAACCAGTCACAACCATTTTATTTTCGAACATTTACTGGTACTTTAGCATACTCTTAAAACCACAGTCCTACGAGAGATATCCTGTGGTTTACAATTTACAACAAGGATTTGTAAAGCTGTAAAACATACACTTTTGAGGTGTAGATTTCCATTTTGGACTTCAATGTTGGATTTAAAATCTTCCAAAGAGCAATGTGTGAAAATCTCAATGTTATCTGCAAACCAATGCACTTATTCCCCAGACGTGTTTCTAAAAAATTACACTTTTTACCTATTATTCTTTCCAGAGGAGAAAATGTGCAGAGAATAACATTTTAACAGTGCCTATAATGTGTTGTAGCAGTTAGTATAAGTCCTTCTTGTCTGGCATTGGCTAATCAGAAGATTCATGTTTCTGGGGAGAAGACAGATATGGATCATCAGTGATTTCCAGTCTTTAATGTTGGAAAGCAGAGAGAGATGGAAACTATAAACAAAATGAATTACTGCAGTTTCCCTTTATCTTGCTTCAATAAATAAATGATCTTAGGTGGTTATTTAATGGAGAGTATTTTTTACCAGATTTTCTAATGTTTTGCCCATTACTGTTTATACTAACAGTAATTTTGGTATTACAGAACATTGAAATTTCTCTACAGGCTTCTGGACACTTAAATGTCAGAACCCTATTTTAAATGCACTGCGCTGATCTGCTTCTGTGCGAATCAGATCAGTGGGGATCGGCATACCCCTGCCCGCCTGATTACTTAGCATTCCTACAGTGCGAGCATTAGGCAATACACAAGTAATTTGCTTTATCACTTGTAGCTCGCAAGTCTTAATCCAGTCCTACATATTTATATCCTCTAGTCTATGGGTAAACAAAACAGAAGTTTCAATTTATATTTTATTATTTGTTGACACATTGGTCAGGTTGCAAACTTCTGAGTAGTTGATCGCCCCATTTTACATGTTCATGGCGCAGAAAGCTTTAGGTAGGTCTTACTAGAGAAGTGGTCTAGATTCACCATCGGTTCACTACCACTGCGACTAAAGTGCCAACAGAGGTCTGAATCTAGTCTATCATCAGCAGTAGTCCTTATTTATATAAAAACTCATCCCTTGGTGCTAGTAATCCTATATTTTGATTTTAGTCAATGAGACACAGTATTAAGACTGGAGTCAAGGTGAATATTTAGATAATTATTTTCAAGCTTGTTATTTGTATTCATATTGAGGGGAAAGTAAATTGAATGTTACTCATTGCATGCAGATAGAATACATTATTTTTGTATTATTCACAGATACTGACCAGCGTTACTGTTAGACTTGTGCTAGGAAACATCATCTCTCAAATCTTATACTGAAATTTACCTCCCCTGCAGTAATACATGGTTTTGCCTGCTTGTAACTTTATGCTCATAAGTTCAAGTCTGGTCCACTGTGGGCTCAAGCCTGAAATGACACATACAAAAAGTATTACTAAAATTAGCTAGAAATCTATATAAAAATGAATTTGTAGTCTGGTCTTCTCTTCTATTGCCTGTATCTGAATAAATTACTTTAAAGCACATTTGGATTTTTTATATTGTAAAAAAAAACAATCCAACACTGAAGTATCACTCTGCCAAACCTCCCTCTGTGGCTGCATACACACATTAACCACAGGTCTATTGAATATATTTTTACAGATGATCCAAACCACATTTTTCTTAAAGTGTTAAGTAATGCAAACAAAGGTTGAATACAGAAATACATGTGGGATATTTTATTTGCTTAAAACACACAAGAAGAAAGTTCAATAATTGATGTTGGCTTTGTTAAATAGTTTTTTTTTTCCAAACTGATCTTTACTGTTTTAATCCTTTATTCATTACCCAAAAAACTACATGAATACAAGGAATGGAATATCACATATAAGATGCAATAAATATAGTTGGGGTACAATGTATGTAAAATATATTAGATATAAATTATTTCACATAAAGTAATCCAATAAAATTATGGTTAAATGGTTAATCCAACTGTTGAAAACACCACCCCACTAAACCTAAAGAAACCAAATTAAATCTAACCCAAAAGAAATACTTCCAAAGAAAAAATCATGCAGTTACAACTCTTGTAGGTATATGACTAAATCAAGACTCCCATATTTATCTAAACATTTTACATAAAGACTTCCTTTTCAGTCCCTTTTGGATTGCCTGGACTAAAATATATGTGCACAGGGGGGAATACAGCTTGTAGGATGTACGGAATTCTGAATCTGGTCCTATAACTGGTAAACTTGGGAAAGTTGAAACTGGTCATGTAGCAAATTGATGAACACCTATAAAAAAAGCAAGAGAAACCACGTGGACCACGATTCTGCTCAGTGAGGAGCTAGAATAAATACTTTCTGGGCTGATGCTAACAGTCAAAATCAGAGACACATGAGTTCATAATAGCAGCCCCTAGAGGCCAGACTAGGAAACTGCATATTCAGTACAAAGCCCTAACATGAAGATTGTTGTACTATAACATTCCAGTAATACAGAAAGGATGAAGGATGAACTAGGATATGAATCTGTAACTCAATAGTGTTAAAGCAAGGTAGAAAACAAAAGCAATTTATACAGATTTATGTAGCTTTCATGTCCACATCAATAACTGACTTCAATTCTGAAATACAGAAATAACAATATATTTCACAACTTGTATATTTATATACATTTAAATCCTAAACAAGAATGTACTACATCCAACCCTCTTGTCCTACTTTTTATAAAATGCATTCATCTAATGGTTCCTCGGTCTTAAGGAGTCTTGCTTTTTTTATTTAAGACTTTTCTTTTCCATTAAATTATGGACTGATTTGGGAAGACGTATGGTGAAGGATATTGAACATAACAATTTGTCAGCCATAGCTCCTTTCTGTGGTCTCTATACTTCTTACTTTTCTTTATGTAAATGCAATCACAAAGTTTATGGTAGAGGCTGATGCTGATTAACAAAATATAATGAAAACTAATTTCTGTATAACAAAATGGGGTGGATTATAGCGTGCACACACCTACTTGGAATTAGTGGCTCCAACAATAATGTAAGTGTTCTGACAGTCTGGCTAGTTCTGGGATTCCCTGGAGCAGCTGAATTCTTTACTCAGTGATGTTTCTATGCTGAATATCAATTCAACTCTGGAGCACATTTTGAATGAGGGTCATATGCCTCTATCCAAAGGAGTTCAGAAACTGTGTGCCTTTAGTAATGTGGCACCTTTAGCCACCACTTGGACTGTAAGAACTAAGCTGTATAACATATCCTGTATATCCCTAACAGAAATGTTTAACTTGCCCTTCCCCAGTCTATCTTTTATTCTTAGAGTACTGTACAGTACATACTTAACCTTATCAGTGAGCAAAATGCAGAGGCCCTTCAGAACAGAGGGGAAGCAGCTTGGCAGGCTAGCGTGAGCTCTGAACGCCTCCTCATGTTTATGTGCATATTACAAGCCATGCCGGGCGAGAGAGCCAATTTATTCTTTATAACATAATGTACTGTAATAGAAATTTCTGTTCAAATTCTGTTTATGCTTATCACTTTAATTCTGTCTACACAAGACCTAAACATGCAACGTAATTGTGGATACATTTTTCTCTACTTAATTTGATAATGTTTCTGTGTGTACTTTTTCTTGTAATTGAAGCAAATGCTTATCTCATTGGGAATAGATGACATAAATGGCTGGAAATGAATTGAATGACAAATACTAGCAGTACTTTTCTATGTTTAATGCTAACACACATTTTTGAATGCACTTGATGTTCTGTTGGTGTTTAGGTCAGTTTTTCAAATAATTAAAACTGAAATCACATGATAGATACAAAACAATCTAAGTCTTATTTACTTTCACACAAACATAAATTGAATCCATACTAGATCTGAGGCAGTGTTTCAAAACCTCATAACCCCATAATCAATATACACAGTATATTGTAGACATGTGCTGAAGGCACAGTACATATGTGACACCCCACCCCCAGACCGCTGGGGGAAAAACATCAGTAAACTTTACTTTTTTTTAACCGTTAAGGTTATTAGGAATTATGGGCCACCCCTGGGATATTACCTCGGCAGCGTGGACCCCATAACCCTGTAGAAATAAAAGGATGAGCGGTCCTAGGATAAATTGGAATAATGTACCACTACCGCGCCCTGCCTGCCCCAACACTGTATGTATAAGTGTGAGACCAGGAGACCCACCCAGCAACCGCTACCCGCTTACCACCTACCTTCCTAGCCCAACAATAACACACTTTTGCAGAAAACCATTTTTATTTACTTTCTAAGAGAGGGGTCCTCGAAAGAATCCCTGACTTAACCACAGCATTATCAATAAACAGAATAACAACTCCGGTACAGTATGGAACAATTAACCTAGCATAAACTACTATTTACATTTCTAACTTTAGAAGAGATACTAAACTATGCGATCAATCACAGAGGTGGCGGCTTGTAAGTGTGCGGGCATTAACTCTGGGAGATGGGGTGGCCCCAAGCTGAGCCTCCTCCGAGGCTGGCGACTCCTTAGTTTCCACACTTTTCACCCAGCTGCGCCGCATGTAACTGTAGCGGTACCCCACTGGTCTTGTCTCCTTCTTGAGCCCCGGAATAACATTAACAGGCTCCGAGAGGACCTCCTCAGGCAGGGATGACGGAGCGGTGGGGTGAGTAATCCTCACAGGAGGTAACTCGCCAGTTGTACTGTCCTCCCTGTCACTGTCATCAGGCAATGCCTCCTCATCCCAGATCTCGGAGCCAGAGGAAGGAAGAGAAGCAGGTCGGGACCACCAGCTATTATAAACCTGACTGGCTGCAATCCCTGTGCGTCCCTCTCTGCCAGTCTTGCCAGCCATTTAGCCCAGTGACAGACAGCGCAGCTTCGACCCTTTTTATGATGAGGGTCCCGGGGGGGGGGGTTAACCTTGTGTTAAACCGGCTCGTACACTCTGGAAATAGGGTGGCCATCAGTTAAAGTCTGAGCCGGGCATTCCGGCTGTCTAGCGTTTGCACTGCCAACATCAATAGTCCCTTCTCCCCCACTGTCACCACCAGGCAGTGCCCAGGAGGGGATGTTGGTAGAAAAGTTCCACTCTGGGGTTGACTCGTCACTGGAATTTATGGCCTCAGCCCAGTCCGATAACAAGTCTTTCTCCTCTTGAATCAGCTCTGCCGGTAGGATAATACCATCCATCAGTCCTGCTAACCCGGCCCTAACGCACGATGCCAAAGTAACTTTAGAACTGGAACTTAAAACAGAACTTCTACACGATCACCAAACTTCTTGTGACTTATATACTGTGACCTCATACAAGAACCAACCTATCACCGCCCATCTCTTTCACATGCACAGACTGTAGGGCGCCTGACCTCACACCTGCCACGAGGTCAGTAGACAGTAAACAGGAGATGAGCCATACATTGTATCTAAATGAAGATAGAGCCAGACATTACACATTCCAGAAACCAGATTAACCCCCAGTGATAACTCGGGCATCACACATATTCTACATAGAAAACTGCATATTAACACATACCTCTCAACTGTCTTGATTTCAGTAGGACAGTTCCGCTTTGTGGGGACTGTCCCGCTTTTCCGCCTGCCTACCATTTTATCCCCATAAGTGGACAAACTGGTAGGCTGTGATGCTTTTCTGTTACTGTTACACTGTTATTAGAATTGGGCTGGAAACACTATGACCTAAATTTACTAAACAGGGAGATTGTAAAAGTATATCTGTAATACTGTTTGCAACAGGAAATATACTTCCTTTGCAATTCATCATGGTTTTAACCAGGTTTAACTTTCCACTTATTTTCAACTCTGGTTCTGGTCGTTATTGCTAGGGTTAAAATAATATAAATATATTCTAGTGTGCAAAATAATTCACTTAGTGATTTATATTATGTGTACAATGTATGACTGTTGCACAGGATGGCTTTTCTACTATACATAGTAATCATTTTTCATATCCCTTGTTTAGGAAAGGAAGAAAAGTAAAAAGACACATACATTCATTTAAGAAAATCAACATTGCACAAATTGTCTCCAACTGGCAGCAGTCATTACGCACCTCCCACCCAAGCGAGCCAATGCCCTGCATCCCATGTGGGGTTTATCTGAATAAAATATCAACATGGTTAACAAGTCAGTTTTCATCTATCCAACAGGATTATTAAGGACAGGTGTCATATTTAAGTTGACACTATTCAGATAATATTGGTATACCGCATAACAATAGTCATAAAGAAGATGATAAACAAAAATGAAAACCAAAGATAAATAAAAGGAGGTGCAAAAACTGAAGTTTCTGCATGTGCAGATGTAATTTTTGATGTCACTGTCCAGTACATAAATATGGATCCGGTCCATTATCTGTAGTACACTTTGCTCACCAAGGTCAGGGAATTTCATTTGCAAAATAAATTGTCCACTTTGGATGAGTCACTGTGTGGAAATCAATGGACAAGCATTTTCCAATGTAAAAACCAGGGTCATAAATAATGTATTAACACCATAATGATGACTATAGTTATAATCACAGTTACACAGTAATGCTTGTTCATAATAGAACAATAATAGGTAAATATCCAATTACAACTGTGTTAGTGTATATTTTTGCTCATAAATCAAACATATTACCAGTTGTGCGTAAACATTTGCAAGATATGGGTACAGCAAATACATTCTTTGCTTTTAATTTAAGCGCATGCAATGTAAATAAGCATTGCCAATAAACATTAGTATAGCAGATATAAAGTACATATAGTGGGAATCTACAAATGCAAATACAAATACAAAAGAGTGTCTTAAGTCCTTAGAAATCAAAGATGACATATAAATATGGTTTAACTATGGTAATTAGGAACATATGCAGAAACATTCATTAACAGCTGTATTTTATTAGCTCTGATATCCCTACAAAGGGAAGTGAGGAAAAAAAATATTTCATCTTTCATTGTAAAATTTAAATATATAAACAAAACATAAGGCCAAATGAGTGATAAAACACATAGACAGACAAAGAATACTATATATATATATATATATATATATATATAT
>JABWIB010001831.1:48773-67039 GCA_016617825.1 Platyplectrum ornatum | reverse complement strand
TACTGTTATTACATCATCTCTCACCTGTAATACTGATTCCTACTAATGACATTGACCCCCCTGCAATTCAACATGGTCTTACCCACTCTTGAAAAAACCTTTTGATTGGAACAATTTATCTTATAGTGTGTGGCCAGCTTTACTGTTACACTGTTATTAGACTTGTGCTGGAAACATCATCTCTCACCTGTAATACTGATTGCAATTAATTCAATTTGCCTCCCCTGCAATTCAACATGGATTGGAATAATTAATCTTACTGTGTGTGCCCAGCTTTACTCAGCTAGTCATACCAGTCCTGCTAAATTAAACTAAATACTTTATTATTTGTCATGTAATATTTTTCTTTCTTTTTTGGGTGTACAGTTTACTCTTCAAAAGCTGAGAATATATTGTGACCCAGGACAGAACAAACGAGAGACAGCTTGTGAGATCCCTGGAATGGTAAATACTGTGTATTATAATTAGAACTTTAAACAAGTTACTGTGACCTTATTAGAGTGGTATGATTTTATAGATACACAATCTATTGAAGCTGCTCTTTAGATTACAGACAGTTATATCCAAAGATGTTGGCAGGTATCCAAAATGGAAAAGAAATACACTTCCCCTTCTATCCTACAAATGCATAATACCCCTTTTTGGTGGAAATGGGTCCCAAGAAAAAAACCCAGGTCAAGCTACGTTATCTGATGGCCCTATATAAAAACCTGTTAATAAATTAATAAAGTGACCCAGGTTTTTGCCCAGGACCCATGCAGGGTTTTTATTAGGATTTTTCTTGGATTGCTGCTGTGGAAACAACAGCTACTCGGGCTTCCCTTTAAAACATAGTAGCAGCACCAGCATGTTACAGTAGCAAAGTCTGCTGGCGTTACTATATGAATGAGTATAGTAGTGACGCTACTATATTCATTCATACAATATCGCCAACACTCGCTGCTATTGTAACATGCCGACGCTACTATACAGTGGTGGAAGTGGAAATTTAGAAGTGGTGGTATGGACATTTAGAAGTGGGGGTATGGAAGCACTGAATATAATAGAAGTCAATGGAGATTTGTAGTATTTCATTTACATCAGTGGGAGAAGTGCCGGTATGGCATACCCCCCGTATACACCCCCACTTCCAGCCCTCCTACTATATGAATGAGTACAGTAGTGACATGGTGGGTACGCTGCAATATACTCATTTATATAGTAGCGCCAGGACACACACTGCTAACGTACATGCTGGCAATACTGTATGAATGAAGAAGAGTATTGTAACCTACACTGCTGCAGCATAGGCTACAATATTCTACTTTATTCACTGGAAAATGTGTCATCCTGGGTAAAACCTGGGTCAACACTTGGCGGAAAGAGTCTTTTTCTTTTTTTTTCTTTTTTGACCTGGGTAAAAAACCCAGGAATTTACCCAGGTTTTTGGTGGAAAAGGGGTTATTTGTTGTACTGCATATGTACAGACTAGCAACCATTCTCTCTCCCAGGATCTGGGAAGAGGGTGCCACACCTCTGGTACTAATGGATTCCAATCAGGGCAACCATCAAAGGTGGACTGGCAGGACTTTTTCCCAGTCCTGGAGAATTAGACTCCATATAACCAATTCTCATCTTAGCTCTTAACTTTCCAGCAACAGCTATCAGCCGTAGGAGATAAAGTATTGACACCAGGTTCCTACTGCCGATACCTTCTGCTAGATAGGTACCAGGCTGCACAACATAGACTATGCACAGTATTTGATAGCAAGCCTTCCCATTTTAGCTGTTTGTGAATCTCAGGCTGAAGTAATTCATCTATAGGCGAGGTCACAACACTTGAAGTCAAATACTGTATGGAGATGTGCACTACAACATCCCAGGCCCTACCATTTCAAATGGCATCCATGGTATCAATAACTGGAAGCACTGTGACAAGTCTTAAGATTTTCTTAAGAACTGTTTCATTTCCATTGTATTTAGTGTTTGTGGTCAATTATTAATTTTATTTTATTTATATTGATTTCAGAATGGAGAGGTATGTAACTTTTTGCAAACAACGCCAGGTAATATTTTCTTTCTTTTTTAAAACATAATGGAAGTTCAGAAAAACCAGGTAATATCAAAACATTTTTGTTGCATCATTTGTTATACTTTTCTTTTAACTTCTAAAGCAATAAATCATTATTAGAGTCAATTGCAGTATAGTATTGCTAGAGTGTTGAAATTATTATCTTTATTGACTTATAATAACTCATCTTACAGTATTTTACTAGAAAAAAAGATGAATTTCACTAAATGCAGTCATTTAAAAAAATATAAAATATGAAAGACCTGAAACATTCATTTGGAAAAATACATTTTCCTTGCTCACTTCCCAGTGTCTGAATGGTCCAAGTGATGTTGGCTCAACACCTGCTCCCTGTCTTTGTCCTCCAGGGGAAAAGGGACCCCCTGGCCCTAAAGTAAGTCATGATTGGTTCTGAATCTTTTCATTTGAAGAATATACCATACATTTTAGAAAATAAACCTTTTCATCATTTAATGAGCAAACATCATAATTTGTAAAGACAAAGAAACTTGTTAAGGTGTTCATGCAATACCGTACCTCATAATGGATTCAATTAACTTTTTACCTCACATCAATGTTCTGGGAAAGAATTTCCTTTCATCTTTATCTCACATATTCAAGTCTTTTGGCTAGTCAAAATGCAACATTACTTAGAAAGTTAAGTATGAATAATTACAAATTACTCTGTATTATAATATTTAATTTTGTTAACATGCAACAATGAATAAACCCTTGTGTAAACGCAACCCTATAATAGTATATTAAGTTATAATATATAAATAGTATTATTTTATCTATAAAGACACATTTGTATATTGGACAGATGAACACTGAACAACACTGTTCAATCCAATCTTGTATTACATTTGTCTGGTGAATGATTCTCACAATAAATCTGTACTAATGGACAACTTCACATTTTATATGGGGCCCTATTATTTCTATCCTATCTATCTACGGGGCCCTATTATTTCTATTCCTATCTATCTATCTATCTATCTATCTATCTATCTATCTATCTATCTATCTTTCTCATATCTATCTATCAAGTATTTATCTCATCAACAACTGTAGTTTAATGTTTGCATGCATTTATGTTGGCATGCAGTTTAATATAGATAGATTTTATATAGCACTTAACACTTTATAATTCTGCATTTGGTCTTTCATGAACATGAAAGAATTATAGTCCTACATGTAAATTAATGTTTATATTTCTATTTTTTACATTATAACATTACTATTTTTAACACTATAAAGATCTAAGCATAATAAATATAATTTTGTTCAAATAAATTATATTAAAAATGTTGTATACCACAATGCACAAGTAAGCACAAAAATACAAAGATAAGGAGAATAATAAACAAAAAATTGTCAGCATATGGGCACAAACAGGTCCTTTGCAGAATGACAAGCAGAACACAATGTAACAAAGCATCAAACACAGTTGTCTTCAGAGGAATAATTCCCATAGGAGGTGGAGTTCAACCAGTCATCTGGCACCATTAATACAGGACCTGACTAGCCAAGCAGGTGTAAGATACATGAAATTGGTAATGTAAAGTTGCATTTGATGGTGTTGAATACTATACTTAAGGCCCTGAGAATGGCTCAAAACCTGCTCCCAGCCCTCATCATCTAGTTGGAGCGGAGACAGTGCAGATGTCAGGGATCGCTCCTCTTCAGCGGCACGCCGCCGCGTCTCCCGTCTGCCGGCTGGTTGCCAGGGATACAGGACGCGATCGAGCACTTCCGGTGCTACGATCGCGTCCCTGCAGCAGCTAGTCCCCTTCTGCTGACGTCATCCGGGAGGCTCGTCTGACTGGCGGCCTCCCATTGGTTGGTTCCCCCTTCATATGCAACCCGCGCTTTCTCCCCAGCGCGGGTTATAGTACCTCTTGCTGTCCCCGTCCCCTGGCCTCCTGCCTTGTTTCTGCGTTCTGCCTTGCCCCTTTGCCTAGCCATCTTTGCCTTGCATCCTGCCCTCTGTCTTTCTGCCCTGCTTCTACCTTCTCTCTCTTCAGTCCTCCTCTGCTGCCTTCTTCTGGTTCCCCAATCATCTTCTCAGGTCTCCTCCGCTGCTTCCTTCTGGTTTCCCTCATCATCTGCTCTGGTCTCCTCCGCTGCCTACTTCTGGTTTCCCCCATTATCTCCTCAGGTCTCCTCTGCTGCCGTCCTTTGGTTTCTCTCCTCTTCTCCTCAGGTCACCTCTGCTGCCTCTTTCTGGTCTCTTTCTTTATCTCCCCTGGTCTCCATCCTTCCCTCCGCTGCCTACCCTTGGTTCCCTCCTTTCTCTATTTTGGTCTCCAGCCTTTTCTCTCTCTCTCTCTCTCTCTCTTTGTGTTCCCTGTCTGTGTGTCTCGTTAGTCTGTGCCTTCCGTCTTGTGTCCGGGCCTATTCGTTCACCGTTCCTGTTTGTCTTGTCAGTCGGTGCCCAGTGTTACTCGTCAGGGACTTCTGTTACTTGTCTGTCTGTCTAATTCGTCTGTGGCCAGTGTCATCTGTCAGGGTTCTGGTGACCTTAGGGGGTGAATTGGTCTGGGGCCGCGACCTGCTCCTGCCTCGCCGCTACTGGCCCAACCTCACCATTAGAGGCTCTGGTGAAGCCCAGGCAGGGGTTAGACTCCGTGCCCAGACCTCTCACCAGTCAGTTCATAGTACTAGCCTAACATTAGAGACCAGTTTCTGCCTCGCCGCTACTGGCCCAACCTCACCATTAGAGGCTCTGGTGAAGCCCAGGCAGGGGTTAGACTCCGTGCCCAGACCTCTCACCAGTCAGTTCATAGTACTAGCCTAACAGCAGAGACTATTCTGGCATAGCCGCAACTAGTTAAGAGTAAACACCAGAAATTACATGATCCTCTCCAAGGATTCCCTTAATTAAGCCACATAAAACCAGGAAGACAAAACTCATCCTGAAGCTGTACAAAGGTCTTAAGTTGTTGGCTGATAAAAGGTATCCACCATTCGCCTATGCTAGGCACCAGGACCCTCAAATGTCTTAATTGGGATCTCTGCCTCCGAACAAACCATGTGTTTAGTGCCACACTAGCTGCACCTGTAAAATAAGAGGTGCTGAATTGGAGGGTATGGGCCAGCTAGTACAGCCTGCGCCGTAGTATGACCAAAGCCTGCGTGCCGCACTAGAGACCATAGAAGGAATCTATAACACAATCCCTCAAATGTGACTGCTGCGAAACAATAATAAAGGAGAACATTATGGAGAGCAATAACCCCCTTTCCCTGACTTACATAGATTTTCACTACCAATTATTTTGCCCTCCATACAAGGAAACAAATAAAATATGAATTTTGTGAAACATTTTGCGGTGCAATGGACAGGGAACTGCAGAAGAATATACAGTATTTATGATGAACACATTTTAAGTAGATTGACCCAGCCAAGTCCTAAGCATAATCTTTACAACAGGTTTAGAAAACCTGGAAAAATGTCTTTATTTTATTCTTAACTGCGTAGTTTACATGTTAACTGTATAGATTAAACACATAGATAACAGGCCACAATCTATTACAACTTAATTGCAGCTAAGGAACTTGTGTTTGTGTGTATAGAAGAAGGACAAAATTAGAGCTCAGATCACATTAAATTTTCAGTAAAACTAAACAGACTTTAATCTTCAGAGGTCAAATTAGACCATTTCTGCTTTCTCAGAATTCTTAAATTGATTTTGTAAGACATCTGGATGATATTAAGATTTTAAGATATTAAGTTTGAAATTGTAAAACTTATCTAAGTATTAGACATAATAGTAGTAAAATGTTTACTTATAGTATGTATCATTGCTTGTGTATGCAATTAATTGAATCAAAGATTTTTGTTAATACCACAAACACATAATAAGTCAGAAAACAAAACAAATGACATAAGAATAGGGATGTTGGAACTAGAACAAATATAAAGTTACAAATATTGAAAACATTTTCCAAACTGTTAATAAGCTCATTTTTAGGCCAGGTATGCTTTGCCAGGTATCTACTATGTCTGTGCATTAAAGCATGCTGGGCCTTCTAGTTCTACATAGAAGGGGTGGTATATTGGGGTAAAGCAATCCTCTAGTGCAGGTGAAGGCAAACTGCGGTTCTCATGGTATTGTCAAACTACCAGTCCCTTTGCATCCTGGGACTTGTAGTTTGACAACACCTTGAGAGCCGCTGGTTTCCTACCCCTGTGTTAGGCTGTGTTGGGGGAAATTTTTGTCCATTAGAAGTATGTCCTGTTTTACATGTGGGCCCAGCAGGTGGGTCATTAGCCTTCATCCTGTCTCTGATACAATTATGTTGGACATTTACAAGGGCTGTGGATGCCCAGAAGTAGTGGTTCTACTTCAGCGATGAAGTAGCTTAGTAGTGGCAGCTTGACCACTTCTTCAGTGCACTGGGGGATCAGGATAAATCATATGCCGTAGTAATTAGAGTAGTCTAACAGGACAATGTACAGGGCCTACATCCTTTTATCCAATGACCAGTAGTGGGTAAGACATTCATTCTATCAATAACTAGACCAGCACTGGAATACACCCAATCTTATAGAATTCCATAGTTTTTATATAGACAAAATATTTTTTTTTATTTGATTATTAGAAACACAGATACCCAGAATTTCACACAAATCACACTTTGTCCTGACACTATGTCAGCAATTTATAAGTAGACAATGATACCTTGGACATTTCCCCGACCACAATATGGACTGACACCCTCCCCATAACATATTATGTTAATTACATCCTAACCAAACACTATGTCTGTCAATCCTATAAGCACTTTCCTTATGATTTTCTCTTATTTTCTAACTCTTGATTTGATCAATTATTTTTATCCATCTCATAAGGGACCACACACTTTCTACAATACTATACAAAATAACAATGAAGAAAGTGCATGTCCAAAGTAGATTTTAAAATAACAAAACCATACCTATATTATGAATCTAATATAAGCATTTTTGAGCTTAACGGATCAGTAAGAATTAAGATTTCATTTTGAGCTCAGATTGTAAAGAGTAGAACATTTATTGCATGTGTATGTTTTTGCAATAGGGTGATCCTGGACTGCCTGGAAATCCTGGGTCTTCTGGACAACCTGGTCCAGATGGTAAGCCTGTGAGTACGGTAATGTTGTTATATATATGCACAGTAAATATTCAGATTTTTTTTTTCTGGTTTACACCATATAGTAATTGTTGTTAAATAAGGAACTAGTAATGATTTTTTTGTTTAAATTTAAACATAAAACTGATTAAGTTGGTACTTTTACTCTGTTTTCTTTTACATACATAAACTGTAATTTACTGGAACTTTAAATTCTATTTGAAAAGGATTTGGGCTCCTGATTGAATTTTACCAAAATAAATATAATAATAATGCATAAAAAAATGGTATAATCAAGAAGATAAACGTTTAGAAAATGACTGAACTGAGATGGCTTAGTGATATACTCTATATCTAATGTCCATAGTAAATAGATAAATCATGAAGTAGCTGATCGGCACACAAGTGCCCATCCATCTTCTTTCATACCTGTCTTAAATCTGTCTTATATAAATGAGAGAAGGAGTGTTTCAAGCCCCTTCTCTCATTTAAATAACCATTTTTTCAGGGGATTAGCCTTACTAACCACTGCTGAACTTCCTGACTTGGGACAAATTAGGTGTAAGTCTAAGAAGCAGGCAATTGTCCCATGGACAATTACTGTTTCTCATAAAAAATCCCTCCTTAAAACAAAAGTATATATTTTTTCTTTTAATAAACCTTTTCATTCATAAAACCCCTGTGAGTACTATGTTGGCTATTATGAATGTAACACTCCATTGCTGCAAGCCGTAGCCTCTGCTCTAACAGCTTGGGCCGCAGAGGGGCATATCTTCTGCTTCTGCACAATGAAAACATGGTGGGTATGCAGAAATAAGACTCAAAACAGTCTTAAATAACATTTTTTTACAATAATATATTTGCCGGTGTATAAGACGACTTGGCATATAAGACGACCCCCCAACATTTCCACTCAAAATATAGAGTTTGTTATGATCCCCTGCTGTATGAGCCCCTGCTGTATGATCCCTGCTGTACGATCCCCTGCTGTATGATCCCCTGCTGTATGATCCCTGCTGTATGAGCCCCTGTTGTATGAATCCTTGCTGTATGATCCCCTGTTGTATGACCCCTTGCTGTATGATCCCTTGCTGTACGATCCCTTGCTGTATGATCCCCTGTTGCACTGACATTTTGCTGATGTCTCCTGGTGAGCAGGGGGGAAGGATGTGTCTGAGAGTTCATTCTTTCACTGCACTCTGGGGTCACAGATTATCTCTGAGGTAATAAACATCTAATGCTCTATAGATAACCACCATAGGACCATGTATACAGCCAGTGGTTATCTATGGAGCATTGGATGTTTCATACCTCAGAGAAAGATAGGCTATATAACATGTATGGGCTGCTGTCATAAATAATCCTCCAGCCACAACTGCTTTAGAGGAGATTCCTGTGCATGACACTTACACAGCAGAGGAACCTGTCACTACTGAGCAGTACTAAACTAACTGAATTCAATGACTCTACTATAATCAGTTTAGTATAGTACAGTAGTCACAGGTTCCTCTGCTGTATAAGTGTCATGCACAGCACTCACCTCTGCTGCAATCGTTGCTGGAGGTTTCTAATCCAGGCACACAGGGCACAGGCAGCAGCATGTGACTGGCAATCAGCCTATCACTGCTGCTCAGAAGAGGGAGGGGGAGGAGTATTGCCCTCTGAGGCTTCCCTGCACTGTGAAGTGGCTGAACGCTGGCTGGAGCTGCCAATAGGTCACATCAGCGTGTTTTCTCCCTGGTCCCCTGATCCCTCGGCATATAAGACGACCCCCCACTTGGAGGCATGTTTTTCAGGACAGAAAAGTAGTCTTATATGCCAGCAAATACAGTAATTGTTTGCAATAAGCAAAAACGAAATAATTGAAACCCAAATACAAATATAATAAATAAAAAAATGCACCTATTTGTAAAACTAATATGATGAGTTTTTAATGAAGTGCCTTCTTATTTAAAGATGTCTTTGGATAACTAATTGTAACTTCTGATGTTGATGTATAAAACATCTTCCAATTTCTCACACAGAGATATGCTTGTATTATTTTTATGGATGTTTTAAGCTGTAGTTACAGTTAATCCACTCTATATATAAAAAATAGTCTTGTACAAGGAAAGTTTTAGGCTCTTTTTATAACTGGAAATAAAATGTCAATTTAGACCGATTAGTTTTGCCAGCAACTAAAAGGAAAGCCCCTTTCGCACTTGAGGAAATTTCTCAATGTTGCATAATTGGTTGCTAATATACAATACATTTTGGCAACATAGTTGGAAATATTTCTTGTCAAAAATTATGCTGATTCCATTAGTAAGCTTTACATGTTTGGGATTCATTAATGGGATTTGTTGATATTTATCAGAATAGAGATAGCTTTAATACATTTATTTAAATGTCTTTGTCCTAATAGTTGCTTGTTTAAGTTCCCCACTAATCCCAATAGGCATAGCTACCAATACCAATAGATTTTTATTTTAGGATGGTGGAAACTGTTCCTCTCACAGCTCACATGTCTATCACCATAAAACTCAACTTCCCCTTATATCTGTCAGCAACAGTTGTTGGCCTAAGGCATAGGCTGCACAGGCAGCACATGGTGTCCAGTTATTTTGGAGGACCCACACACAAATGTTAGTCATGGTTGTTAGTGACTTTTCATGTCCTTACAATACAATATGGAAAGTGGTGGAAGTGGTGGTGGGGAAGGCGCTGTGTTCACAACTGCACTGTTAGACACCTGTAGTGGCAGGTACTCTCCGCTCTTCTCAAGGCTCCTCCTAGCTAACTGATACCACCTTGCAGCACAGCATGGAAGAAGAAAATAGCAAGCGGTGATTGGTGAAAGAAGCAAACCTATAGAAAAATGCTTCTGACTAAGATGTATGAATGTATTTAATATTTTTTGTGCGTATGAAACCATATTAAAGCCTATTATTACTCCTCTGCTTGGCTTGATTTTCCCCCATAAAGGGTATCTATACTTTTTGCACCATCCTACAATAATTTGAACATATTTAAGGAGGCATAAAGCTTTACTGTGGAAAATATATTATCTTATGTCCTATATATGTCCTATTATATGTTTAACCGTGTTATCCAATGTATCCCTTGATATTTTCCCCCATAATAGGGCTCTATATCATAGTACAAAGTATTAAGTGTTTTAATGTTGTGCCTTGGGATGTCCTAATCCCTAAATTCATTTCTGGTATAAATTAAAGTATCCACAAGAAATAATGGAAAGTGGCATGCTAAATGTACAATATAAATATACTACTAAAATTGTTCATTTTGAACATAATAAAGATGGCATATGCGAAAGAATAAAGAAGATTCTGGGACATAGAAATATGTCTCTAGGTGGCCAATTCAATCCCGCACGAAGACGGAAAAAAAATGCAAACTGGCGTCTTTTTATACGCGGCTCAATAACAAGCGTGAGTTTTTCTCCCTTAGGCTGTTTGCGTAAGGGGGAAAATACAGCGCGAAGCAGGATTGAATCACCACCTAAATCCCAGAATCTTCTTATTGTGCATGAGCATGTACATCTGGCCTCGACTTTCATCTTGCAGAGCCCGGTATGTAGGTAAGTACTTTTTTTCTGTTTAATGCTCAGTAGTGTTCCTTGTTCATATCCGTCCGGGGTGGGGCAAGGAAGAAATTGGACTTAACAGCGGGCCAATTGAAGTCTGCCATGAAGTCCCCTTTCTGGGCCGCTGGAGAGCAGTCGCCTTTCTGGTTCGCCACCACCGTGGCCAGTGGATGGTTGACGTTCTAGTGTAACACGTTCCCTCCCCATTGGTCTCCTTTGTGGAGGATGGTAGAAACGGCATGTCTGGAGCTGGCCTAACTCCCCTTAAGCATTATACAGTTGGAAGAGGTGCAGTCAAGGACACAAAGACCAATGTGTAAATAAAGGAACAGAAAATGTCAGGTGCTCCAAACCTTATTCTACCTCTTCCCCCTTTATTAGATTGTTTGCTTGGCATAAGTTTGTGTCAGCAGAGGTGGCACTTCCCTGATCCCATCTTCTTAAGATACTAACCTCTACTCTTTAGTCTTAATGAAGCCCCCAAGGACTATTCTCACTGTGGTTGTTATTAAATACTATTATACATTTAGCCTGTAATATCTATTTGACATATACTTTAAAAAATAAAAAAATATTGATTTCATTAAAAGAACATGGTGTAGATAATCATCTTTGTGACACAAACTTATAGAAACTTAATGATTAAAGAAATTTGTTATGCCTTTGTCATTATAAATTGTTATGCCATATGTACCGTCTTAAGTTAGGTAGCCAGATGGACAAGACAATACATTTTGCTTCTAGAATGTTTTACACTCATTTCATTGGTGCACAAAATTACTACGTCACTGCCTCATGCTTCAATTGCTCATACACTTGCTCATTCATATATTAACTGTCTTCTTTTAATACATTACACATAGACTAGTATAATTATCTGCATGGGCTGTTGGAATGCGAAGTGTGCGTCTCCTTTAATGTGTAAATTTGATTTGTATACCTTTTAACTTGCGAACTGGAGAGTGCTTATCTCTGGATTGTGAATGAATTTTCATAGTTATTCTGGGCACTGTTGTTTTTACTGAGAGATGATAACGACTAAACTTGTGTGGTCTCGTGGCAGGAGTTTATTTCATTATACATCGCCATAAGCCTGCTGGCAGAGAATTATTTCCATGAGGGCACACTTTCAGTCCAATGTTTTTGGCTTTGTAATAAAATTAGTGGTGAGACTTAAAATGACATATTTAGTTTTACTTTTTGGAATGTTTGAAAGCATACATATGTTTTTCCATTGCTTAAAAATGTCATTGTTACCACAGTGGCTAACATACATGTAAAACTTTTACTAAGCAAATATTGGAATATTATATCTTTTTATTATTATTACACTTGTATTATATATATAAAAAACATATTACTACATAAAACCTTCAGTGCCATTTAGATCCATTTTATTCTTGATCTTGATCTAGAAACTTGTGCAAATTCATTTAGGGTGATCAGCAATCACCCTCCTCCCCCCATATGCATAAGACTAAGAGCTGGCATTTCAGACATGCAGGTTCAGTGGTCATAGACACAGATACTGCTTGACCTTTGCCCAGAAGACAATGCAGAAAATGAAGACGTAAGACAGAAGTAAAAAGGTAAGTAAAGGGAAGAATGTAATTTGAGCAAAAATAAGGGCATTATTATAGGTCATAAAGGGCATTATTATAGGTCATAATGACTATATACCCCATAATAAAGCCTTTGTCTAATCTGTGATCACATTACTCCGCAAAGTAATGTTAATTTAGAGCTCTATTATAAATAAGTATAAATGAAGAGATTTACTATGGGACATAATTAATTTCCTATAATAAATCTCCTTGTTTTTCAATTGTTCTAAAACTACCCCCATGAAAAGGATTTAATGCACCTAGGGAAGAATAAAATCTGGAGAGAAAAGGTGGGAGAGGTGTATAAGGAGAACGGCGTGGAGAAGTGCTAGACAGTAGTGAAGCTGGAGAGAAGAATAAATAAACACACTTGTGAAAAAACACAATTGTTAACTTAAAACCTCTTTATTATAATTATTACTAGCATTATTATTAACATTAAAGGTGACACATAGTTTCCACAGCGGCGTACATAGTGAATGTACATACGGTACATGGCATGGGGGATACATTTGGTTTGCTGGCACAACACACTTTCTTGGTACTTTACATCAAACACACGTGTGCATGGTACAGAATCTACATGACTCTCATTTAGGGAGATACTCTTGAACATACTGTACATCACAAATGACATATCTCACATTATTTGTCTATGACACAAAATAGCCTGTGCATGGATTTATTATTCAATATAAGAATATAAGTTGAGATCGTTGCCAAGTAACATTCACTTTTGGTTTTATTTACAACAGGGAGCTCCAGGGGCTTTAGGGAGTACGGGTATGTCTGGTTCACCTGGTATACAGGTAATATTACTGCAACAAATGTTTATGATTGAAAATGATTCTTTTTTAATGATTGTTAAATACTAATGTCATACAATGTAAAAGAAATAGACCTTTTAACATTATAAATACACAATGAGAAATGTTCCACAATTAGACCTAGAAATGCCTGTTCCTTTTTTAAATGTATTTTGACATTGTATGACATCTTTTCGATTACCACCATGTGGTCACCAATGATTTGTTTATGCTTTTAGAAAGAACGTCAGTCTTGAGGAAACCATATAAGAATAATTTTTCATGCCATAAGTTATCTATTTAGCTATAACATGTATGTAATGGTTTTAATGACCTAAAATGTGTGCCTTACCGCAATGTGTCTAATAAGATTTAGAGATAGGGTCTGATCCAGACCTGAACATATGCATTATTTATTTTTGCCATAGCATGCTAAGACAAAAATAGAGTTACATCAATGCAGACACTAACACTAGTCACTGCAGGGATACATTCACCGCTGCAAATGCCTTGTTTTTGTATAGTAAGGACATGTTTACACAACTGCACCAACTGCAACTGCAATCCACAGCTAGTTCACTGCCTAAAACCAGGCAACTCCTGGCATAGACCTCTTATTTGTGTTCCTAGTTGCAATCAGGTCTGAATCAGACTCAGACTGTTTTTCCCAGAGGCAGCCCTAGGCTTTGTGGGGTCCCAGGCCAAAAAATTAGAAGGGGGCCTTCTGCCGCCACTCCAATCCCCCAATGCAGTAGCCCTGATTGGGGGTCCTGATTGGCCACGGCACAGGGATGAGAGTGTGGGGAAGGGGCGATTACCATCAGAAGGGCCCCCCTGGGCAGTTGGTAGTGTGGGCCCAGAAAAATAAATAAAATTAATTAATTAAAATACAGAGGATATTAAAAGTAGCTTTCTAAAATGCATAACATTTTAGAAGCAAAAGATAAGTCACAGCAATGCACTTTGCTACTCTACTGACACATCTGTTCATGACATTGTGATGCTCGCTGCATGTATGCTTGGAAAAGAGCTTTATTTTACTTTTCATTTCCAAGAACACAGTATATTATAATAGTATATTAGTTACTGCTGCTCACTTTATTATGGGTGGATAAAATGGGTTACAGTATTTTAAATGTTATTCGAATTAGGTCATTGCATGGTACAATGTAATTTCAGTGAAACATTCCAGTGATGTAATTGAAACCTATGTTAAATAATTTTCAGCTAACAGTGAATTTCATGTGGCATATTAACCTACTGATCAAAAATGAACATTGACCTATAGATAAGTCTTAAAAAAATGGTGAGAACAGTTGCTACCATATATTTTTATAAGCTATACATTTAGATCTATGTTTGCAGTAAATCATGTAAAAAATATAGCTCAATCAAAGTATTCTGTTATTGATTTCAGGGACCGCGTGGCTTACCTGGTTTAAAAGGCAATTCTGGACGTGATGGTGATAAGGTCATTATTTTTATTTAATGAATTTGTATCATTGTGAGAAAATACAGATATCCCAATTTAACATGACATAGCTTAATTAGCTGTATCCTGCCCGTTGACGCTTCTTCAACAAACAGTTTTTTGACATAATGGATAGGAAAAGAAGTTTTAATCATCCTTAAATCTTGCTTAAAATTGTTTTCTAGTATCTACGAAACACACAGGTCTAATGGTGCCCCTTCAGTGCCAGATTGCTGTTTGCGGGTGCTCCTTGTCAACCAACTTGTGGGAGAATCCGACATCTCTCTTAGCTCCCTAATTATGCCCATGCTCCTCATTATTCTCTCTATCTGCCCCTCAAAGTCCAGAATTCCATTCTGCCCCTGAATTTCCCCCATGTGGCCCCTGTATGCTTCCAATACTGCTATTCCCCCCTGTATGCTTCCAGTACTGTATGTCCCCCAGTATGTCCATGCACCTCCTTTATCTGTATATGCTCCAGGCCTTCCATCTAATTCCACTTACACATATGTAGTGTAAATAAAAAAAAAAAACCATTGCCAATAAATTGTAAATAATTTCCCACCTTTGATCAGTGACTTCTGCTCTGTCACATCGGCTCAGGCGCTATGTATATACTGTGTATGTGCTGCACTTTTGTGGGGACCCCGGTCACCCAGTGGTGGAGCTGATCCTGAGCCCCTAGCTCTACCACTGCTTGAACATTGGATCTGTGGCTGCTGCAAAGATAAAATAAATTAATTAATTAGGTTGCTATATGTTGATATTCAGTAAGGAATAAATTCAACCTGACAAGTCACACTAAGCCTCAGCGAGACAAGCAGAAAGTCCTCAAAACTGCAGCCAGCACTTGTACATTGATGAACACTTTTGGTATAACCTATTCTCTCGGGTCTGTCATAGAGGTTTTGCTGCTCCTCTTTCACTAATATATATATATATATATATATATATATATACATATACATGTCCCTAAACTCCAGAATATGACAATCTGTCTTGAGTGTGAACCTAAAAACATAATACACATAGTATGGTTACGAGGGGAGGGATGTATATAGTATAGTAAGGGCTGGCTTCAGTTAGGGTTCTCTGTGGGGGCACATTTTCCCCCTCATATGTAGAGGAATCTGCATACTGCAGACACTGCACACTCAAGTAAGCAATTCCAGCTTAAGTTATCCCCATATTAGTAACACTATTGTCCAAAGGTATTACGTTTTACACCTAGTTAACCCTGTCCTATATCATATGGCAAGACCTGCTTTACCATTTCTTAACTGTATGTAAAAGTGACAAGAAGAAAAATGAGAAAACATATATAGAAAGAATATATCAATATACAGCTGTTTCAATTCAGAATAGTTTTTATGATTACTACTATTTATCTATAAATTCTATAAAACACAGATCCATTGAATCCTCACTTAGCCAGCTGACATATCATCCGACATATCATCCGACAAATAGAATAGAATTCATTGCAACTTTATTCAATTTTTATGACGCAAACCCGCTGAAACATCTGTGGAGCTCTCCGTTTTAAATCCTAGTTGGCTTGAAATATGAAGGAAAAGCTTGGGACATTGTGAATGAAAGTAATCCTTTAGAGACATGCTATTCAAGATATGATCTCTTTTTTCCTAAATGTATCTTTTCTTATGACAATTTTTATACTCTATTGTTTAAAAAGCTTAAAAGGATTACCTATAATAGACTCATTATATACACGTTATTCTTTAAAATACGATGCAGGGTGATCGAGGAATTCCCGGCTTTCCAGGTTTACATGGACAACCAGGATCAAAGGTGAGAATGAGGAAAAATCCCATATGAATGGACTTATGAACAGTGGAAGGCTGTTATAGGGTGCAATAAAACATATTGAATATATTTGCAATATGATGTTGTGCAGGGTGGGTTTAGGAAGCCTGGGGCACTTCACTATTATTTTAGTCACAATATCTTAGTGTCAAACACAGTGTCCAGCCTCATTAACCTGATCCTGTGGTCAAACGTTCCAGCCAGTCTAGCCAAACACACTGTTCCAGGCTGTCATTCAATAACCCTAATCCACCTCGCTTGAGTGTTCTCCCTGATTGCCTGAATGCGCCCCTTGTGCACTCACTTTTTAGTTTAGCTCAGCGCACTGCTTTATTGTCCATGCTGCTTTTCTCAATCATTCCTGTATACATTTATTCTGTACTGACCAGGCATTTGTTACTCATTTATCTCCTGTGCCTTACCACATTCCCCATGCTTGTGGTGCAAATTCATACCAGCTTAGACTCAGCTCCTATAGTGCGGTTACTCAAACAACTATCCAGGGACTCTGGACTCAGTAAATCCAGACCGTATATTAAGGTGAGGCAAAACTAAGCAAAAGGATACAACAGCAAGATGTCTATCTGCTCCACTCCTGCGGGTCTCTACAAGTCTAACTGCCATCTGTATTCTGTATAATTCACTATGGCCCCAAATTTCCAGCTGCAAATTTATATCAAAAAGGCTTAAGCTTTCCCTTCCAGGTGTGAGTGAAAATCTGGTCTCCTGTAGGAGGTTCCTTAACCCGTGTGAAATTATCTTGGCTCCTGGAAAATTTATGTCGGATAAAAGAAAAAGTAAATTTTAAAATGGCATCCTTTCTAAGGGAAAGAAATTAACATCTACTAAACAATGTTCAGTATTTCATCACACTAGCTGGGATCCCTGGGAATATATGACCCAAAGAAGACCCAGCATGGTTATAGGTTGGCTAGATTATCTAGGAACACTGAACTCTACCTAAATATTTGTCAGCATATAAATCCAATGACTAATCCTTACGTGTTCTGCTGAAAAATCACATCCTAACCACTAACATAGCCCAAACTTATTTCTGAGACCAACCATAAATTTTACAATTTACAAAGTAAAAGGGACGAATTTTGAGTGTCTGTATTCTCAGATAGCACACCTAATTCACTAAGCGGGGAATTGAAAAGTGGGGATGTTGCCAATAGCAACGAATCAGATTCAGTTTCATTTTACATACTGGAGAATGTGATCTTGAATCTGATTGGTTGCTATGGGCAACTTCCCCACTTTTCAATTCCCCTGCAAACTCCCCGCTTAGTGAATTTAGGCCCTATAATTTACATTTATAATACATAATAATACTTAGTAATACTTAGTCCACTTGGAACGCGTTCCCTACTGAAAAGTGTTGCAACAAGTTTGGACAGAGTAAGATGTGCAGGAGGTTTGCCTGGAGTAAATCTGTTCTTACCATATAGAAGAGAGAGAGAACTTTGATATGTACCACAATGTCATGCAAGACACTAAGAATAATATTGTACTTATGGGTGGTTAGATTAGGTGACTCTTAATTTGCTCCAAGGCTAAACATTTAAAGTTGTTTTTTCGTTTTTACTAATAATACACAGTTTATATTTGTTTTATTTCTTTATTATTTAGGGTGAGCGGGGACATAAAGGAGACAAAGGAATTGCAGGCCATGATGGGAAAAAGGTAAGCATCAACTTTGCTGATATGCAGACCCTCCAACATGACCCATTCCACCAGGTACAAAATACTCTGTTCTGGAACTTCCAGCAATCAGTTACTATGGTAACCACCATTGTTACATTACTCAG
>JABWIB010001831.1:17462-36587 GCA_016617825.1 Platyplectrum ornatum | reverse complement strand
GGAAACATCAGCTGTCACTTGTTATGCTGATTGCAACTAATTAAATTTACCTCCCCTGCAATTCAACATGGTTTTGCCCATGAGAGTGTAAAAGTCATGAGAGTGAAAAGCTGAATCTGGCCCTTAGTGAATACACATTTGTGAAAATCGTCACCAATATCGTCAGCGACTGACGATTTATGTAATTCATCATTTAGTGAATTCCCCCCAGGGTGTATTAATGGTTTGGAGATTACACTACAAAAAAAACAGTATGAATACTATATACCCAAATATACACCTGACACCTAATATACCCAATATATATATAATATAAAATGCTTCACACAGTATCTTCTTCCCGTCGCTCCTGTATAAGTGAAGCACAGTTGACGCACTTCACGCAGTACCCTCCACCCGTAGCTCCTGTATAACTGAAGTGCTGTTGACATGCTTCACACAATACCCTCCACCCCATGTTCCTGTATAAGTGAAGTGCAGTTAAGGCACTTTACACAGTACCTTCCTATCGATACTCCCATATAAGTGAGACGCAGTTGATGTGCTGCGAGCGGTCTGATTGGTGGATAGCTCAATCAAGCTCCTGACAGCCATTCCCTCACTGGTTGATCACCGGAAGGCAGGTTCACACTGCTGCAGTCAGAGCGACCAAGGTTTTTGCCTGCTTCTATGCTGGCAGCCCTAATTCTGTTCTGAAATCAACTAAAAACAACTAAAATTGTCTGAAAAAAAATGAAAACTCTTATATACCTGCTCTTATATACCTGCTCTTATATACCTGCTATTTGAAAAGATTTTGTAGCTTTAATACATGTTATGTGATATTTTACCAGGACATCTGGTTATTTCCAAAGCTTACATAATAAAGCTAAAAAATAGATTTTGTTTGAAAAATATATTTAGTAAAGTAAGTTTGGTAAGAAGAAAAGCCCATAAACCAAACATATTATTAGTATAACATAAACAAATGACAGAGCATGCAGCATAGATTTTAGAAATGACATTAAATTGAGTGAGTTGTTTTTAATTTGCAAAGAGGCTGTAGAATAGTTCATTTCCACTTCCTATCTGCTCTCTCCCACTTCTGGGGTTTCCAAAACACAACTTTTCTTCTCACTTTATTTTTGTGTGGTGAAATTGTATTAACATACAGCCAACTATGCATCATAATTATCTGTGCTACTGCAGACTCCAACATATGTTGCTGGAAAAATAGGTGGTTAAAAAGAAAAAACCATGACTACATATTGCCACCATTTCCATTTTGGCTGTCACTAATTATAAGTTGATATAATAATTCCAAATTCCCTTAATTTAATTAAGTTGACCTAGATTCAAAGTTAGGGCTACATATACTAAATTGCAGGAAAGTAAAAATGGAGATGTTGCCCATAGCAACCAATACAATTGTAGCTTCCACTTTTCTATTACGTCAGCGAATGTCAGGTAAAATCTGATTGCTATGGGCCACAGTTTAATAAATCAGTTGCCCAAGTGTAAATTTCCACCGGTTTTCCCCTTCTTTTGAAGTAATGTAAAATATAGAATGCATAGAATAAGATCATAAAAATATAATAATATGAAAAAACTGTGGGAATAAACTATATGGCCCATGTGTAAGCATGTGCTATAATGTATCTATGCATCATGCAGGTGGAAATTTAAACCCAGGCAAAACTATGTTGCATTTTAGGGGAATCTAATTAGTGGCATGCAGAGAGAATGCTTTGCTTTTTTTACTTATGCATGCAGATACTGGCATGTCTTACTTTTATATTGTTATATAGACTGTGATAGAAAACATCACCTCTTTCTTTCAAGCATTGGAGCTGGTCTAGCATTAAACACTATGGACCAGTGGAAGTACTTCTGCTTCCCACCCTTTACCAATCACAGTCAGTACAGAGATGGGACTCTGAATCCAGAGGAAACAGATCTGTCCTGGGAATGTTGGGCTTTGTACTTGCAGATCTACATTAAGATTTCTTTTAGTGTTGTTAAGTACTAACATGTATCGTTTGTTACTCTTCTGTTTCTCTCTACATACATTGTTTTATTTCAGACAGTTACATTACATAGAAGATGAACTTTGTGTAGGTTTTCTAAGTACTGGATGGAAAAGAAATTTGAAATAGAAATAAGTAAAGCTATATTAACTCCATCTGGAGCGAGACATTGGGGATTCCCTTTAGGAAAATTTGACTTTGGAATAAATGTTTTCTAGTCCAAAATGTCTAATCCAAATTGTTCTTGCAACTAATCGTCTCTAAAAGGGAACAACCAAACTATTAATAGATATCTTAATAACACATCTCTGTTAAAAATATTACAAGTAAATAGTATATATATATATATATATATATATATATATATATATATATATATATTCCTTTTTCTTGATGTAAGTGAAGTCTAATACAATGCATACTAATATGTCCCATTACAATTAGCATACGGTAATTATAAAGCAAATATTATTAGCTGATTGCAAGAAATAATGTAAGGCTAGATTAACAGCTGTAATCAATTGTGTGCGCTGTGGATAGGTTACAGGGGCAGAGGAGAAACACAGGGCAGGACAGAAGTGGGAACAGGAAAGGAATGGAGGGGAAAATGATTACAAGGAAAGTCAGATTTATGTATGTTGCACTTATAAAGAGATACTATATAAGCCATATACTGTGCATGTATGTATAAAATATATTTAATTTGGACAATGATACATATGATCATAAGACTTGCAGAAAAGGAAATGTTGCTTAGAATGTGTTATGATGACCCAGGTAAAATAAATAAAATATTAGAATTTGTCTTATTTTAATAGTAATTTACATTATAACACTAATGTTTACTCACTCTGTATTTGCATCTAGATCACTGGGGAACAACAATAACTGTTAAAAAAAATAACAATAGGGTACATACCTATGCTATATACATAAGCCCCCTATTCAGTTTTACTGGACTTGCGCTTTACAAGTAACCCCACATCGGAATACCTCCGATCAGCACTGTGCTCTATCCTCAATTCCATCAACAGTGTTGTGAGCGGAATATTTAAATTGCTGAAGCTAACATGAGCAATCTGCTATTAAATCAAGTAGATTTTTGGAAATTATGCTCAATATTTAAATCTTGTTTAAATATTAAAAATATAAGTTAATCATAAGAACAAGGAAACATAAGTGCTGACTTTATTACATTTGATTTGTGTCCCTTTTGTGTGTTTTAATGTTTTAGTACACCATTTCAATTTAGCCTATACATTGTGTGTGTCTTGTAAAAATACACCTGGAATTTGTAAAAGAGTATCCTATTGAAACACAAGATAACTCCTGAATTTGTAGAAAAGAAAGTGCTATGGGGCTATGGAACACAGGGGAAGCCCTGCTATATGTGACTTTTCTGCCGCTAATAAATCTCATTTTATAAGTACTGTAAAGCAATTCCCAGATGTATAAATAGTTGCGTCATCTCTCTAAATCTTCTTTGTACTTTTGCAAAGGCTTTACATTTAAGTACTGAAACTGAGAATCCTTCTGTGTAATAGGTTTTGGAATTTATTTCTATATGTAAAGATGTCAGTTTAAGTATATTTTGCTTAATGGTTCTGGTACAAGCCCACAATGAAGAAACAGAAGTGGCCTACAATGAAGAAACATAGGGGGCTAAATTTACTAAGCTGCAGCGAAGAGTGGAAATGTTGCCAATAGCAACCAATCAGATAGTAACTTTCATTGTCTAGGATATAATATATTATTATAGTATTAGAGTTGAGAGATGATGTTTCCTAGCACAAGTCTTATAACAGTGTAACAGTAACGCTGGTCAGTATCTGTGTGCAACATGCAAAAATAAAGTATTCTCCCTGCATGCAAACACTATCATACAACATGATATTGCCCAGCTGTAACTTTACGCTCACAATTTCAAGTCTGAATCTGTTCCAGTGTTAGTGTGCACTTTAGTTACATTTTTTTTTTTTACTAATTTTTGTTATTGTTACATTTAAGGGAATGACGGGACCAGATGGGCTACCTGGTCTACCAGGAACATCAGGACCAAAGGTAAGAAGACATGAATATTTTGTGATCATATACAAATATTCACAGCTAACTCCTGCTTTTGATAAGTACACGATTCAGACTTTTAATTCTTCGTTTTGTGACATTTCACTACTCTAGTCGATGTAAATTTTTTTTGGAAATATTAAATGTTATCAGAAACATGCTGCACTTGATCACATTAATTAGAAGCCAGGGATAAACTTCATTTACCCATGACACCTTGCTTGGAACATGAAATAGGTGCACAATGATAAGAAAAAATATATAACAACAATATAACATGAATAACATTCTAGAAGCAATGCAATTGTTAGTGTTACAGAATAAGCTATGAATATTATTCAAATGTTAGTAAATTTAGTAAGTCCCCTAAATGTATTTAAAAGAGACTAAACGCTAACAACAGTCGCAGGGTCTATTGGATGATATTACAGTACTCAACAAAAATGTTGTCTTAACGTGTTATTTCAAAATTTCTATTTGAGCTGTGAGGAAAGGCAAATTTAAACATTTGGAAACAAAATTAGGGTTCAAAGTTGGCGTTTCCTGCCACAATTATAATATACAGATTATTCATAAAGCTATGTAGCATTGAAATTCTAAATAGCTCTGGATCAACTCCTAAGTGTAGAATTACATGGTATCATATAAATGTCATATCATAAAACATCATGTTATATGTTTATTAACAGGGGAGTAAAGGTGAACCTGGAATACATGGCAAAACAGGCTTAATGGGAACAAAGGTGTGTGAAACTTGTGTATTAATCTTAAATTTATATTATATTCAATTGATGCATTTTATTCAATGTTGTATTTTTTATTTCTCTTTCTTGTGCCATTTAAAACCTTGGATATCATGTGAGTGTGTCTTTATTATCATTAAAATCATCCCAAATTCTTTGGTTAAAGTATAAAAAGAATTAAAAATATCACCATGGAAAGTAAAAGGGTCATTTACATCAGATTTTTCCCAGTTGTATACTGGAGTATATGTTTAAATTTTTATCTTTTTTGGTACACGTTCCGCTTTCTACTTTGCAATTTTCCACAATAGGAATACAAACAAAATCCCCTGAATTAATGATTCATTTCTTTGGATTATCCAGAGGTTTCCTTTCATCCATTAAAGTGGCATGCATTGTATTATACTACTATAGCTAGTAGATATTCCATTCTATTTCGTATCTCCAATCAAACCTGCCAACTTGTTTATTACTCTTTCTCACTGGGAGATCCCAGAAAGGAGAGAAAGCTGAGGCCTTGATGTCTCATATTGCATATGTGCATAATCAAGCACTGCTGTAGACTGAATGCAGGAGTGTGGCCTCCTCTCCGGGAAGTCCGGAGTGTTGCCAGAATTTTATTAGACACCTATATGGAGAATTGGAAAGAATACCTCTATTGGCAATAATGTGTCTATTTTAATTTTATTTCGGTGGAGAAAGCTTTTATTCCGAGACATATTTTACACAATAAATCCCAAATTTAGGAATCGGTTATATGCAGTAAAAAGCTCTAATATTTCTACAAACTTGTATTTTATTAATGTGATGGAACAGAGCAATACTTAAAAACAGAGCATATATGCACAATGGCAAGACTGTGAACTGGGCAAATTCCAGTTTGTGAGAAGACTTAAATTGTAAATTCATTGGTAACCTTCTATTTGTAACATTTTTCTAGTTATCGATTTGCTACATTTTTGTTGTTTTAGCTATGAGTTAGCATAGTAAAAATAAAGTTGTCTTCCTCATTTGAAGTCTGAATTATATCAAAATCCTGCATGTAAATAAGCTTACTTATTTCCGGTTCCAGGGAGATAAAGGGGATACAGGTCTTCCGGGTCCAAGTGGATATACAGGTATACCAGGATTGTCAGGTGCCAAGGTAACACTCTTTTTAGTTACATTAAAAAAAATTACTGTCTTTAGCTTTCTGTTATTTTAGTGCAATTTCTACCATGACAATGGATACTGAGAGATAACATGATAAATAAGGGTCGCTATAGAGCAGAGGAAGTTCTTGGTATATAATATATTGGCTGTGTTATCTTATGAACTAGTATGTTTGTTATAATGAAGTCACCTTTTGTGGCATTATTATGTGATCTGTGGCTTTGAGGGTCTGCAATTGAGTATTTATTTCTGCTCAAAAAATATATAATAACAATGTTCAAACTTTAAATCACATTAAATCATGTTTTCTAACTTTTTTCAGGGCGATAAGGGAAACCAAGGGGAACGAGGAAGTCAGGTACTTAACATGAATCATTATTTTTATGTTAGAAATAAGATACATGTTATTCATAGACTGATACCAATAGTAAATATAAGCTGCTTAAATCGGACCAATATAAAAAATAGACTTTCTAGACTGTATCAAGAAAAACGTGTTGCTTCAATACAAAATATTTTAATTAAAAATAATTCCTGGATATAAAATTAGTAAAAATAGCAAGTCATACAAAAACAAGCAAAATTAATTTGATTTCATAAATAGTACATATATACATACTGTAACAGTATTGTTCTCTATTTCTATATATTATACATATGTCAGTTTTAGTTGTTGAGAAGCCACCGTTACTTGATGAGTAATTAAAACACAGTAACACGTTTCACTGCACTAAAAATACATACATGAAATCAAAATAAAGAAAAACTTTAAAATGTAGTAGATGCTATTAAGAAATATTCATTTTATTTCATTTATTTTATCCCCTAAAAGGGTCAAAAAGGAATATCTGGTTCTCCTGGTATTCCAGGAATAAAGGTATGTTTCCTAATTTTAATTTCATTAAGAAAAATATTGAGTTCAGTGGTGGTCTATTATAAGGACAAAATATAACCATTTTGTGGGTCAGAATAGATGTGGAAATGTACAAATGGTGCTAAAGACATTTATAAGAGGCGTATAAAAACATTCAAAATAATAGTAAATGGAGATGTATAGTTTTCATTAGTGGTAGAGTTGGCAGTATGGCATATCACTGTATCCCCAGTTCGAGGCCTGATCTATATTTCTTTGAAAATGGGCACGATCCATCGCCACCAGGTCTTATCTGTAAACTGTAATAATGGTATAATTCTATTAAAGTTTCCTTAGTTGCCGCCTTTCCCGGGATGTCTGGGAGACTCCTGAATTGCAAGAAGTTCTCCCAGAATCCTTGGAGTGTCTGCAAATCTCACACGACCTAGGTTTAGGCAGTAGAATAACATCTAGAGTTTTTGTTTACAGCTTTGTTTAAATCTCATTATACCTGTTCTATTTTGCCTGCTCATTTGCTTTGTTCATGCGGATCAGTCTGACAGTTTAGTGTCTTAATAAACAAATTAGTTATGAGAGGTTAGTTTTGCTAAATGCCATGATGCCATGTAGGGCATCAATATAGAGATTTTCTTTTAAAAATACAGTGTCCTTTTCATTCATTATCATCCAGTTCATATTATGGCTTAAACTTTTGTCTTTAAAGGGAGAACGAGGGGCTGATGGTTTTAAAGGAGAGGTATGTATCATAATATAATTAAATGGTGAATAACTCATATTCCCACTAGTATAAATATGTGCCAATGCATGGATGTTTCCAGTCTACCATAATACTTTATTATTGTGTCTCTTGCTGAATCCTATTTTCTAAATAATTCTCTTGTGCGCTTTCTTTTATGTTAAGTAACTGTATATATAAAGTATCTATATAAATCAAATATGTCTAGGTAAATATTTAGCAACACACTTGGTACACTTAGGAAAAGTGTTCAAGTGCTTCAGACCATGAGAAGGTTTAACAATGTGTTGTAAACTTCCTAAAACTGTATGTATGCAAAGTAGTATGGTGGCATGGATGTAACATAATAGTGGTCCAACACGCCTAGGGGAAAATTTACTAAGGGCCGAGATGGCAACCCAAATCGATGCGCTATGGAGAGTTGGCCATTTTTGTATTTACTAAGTGGTGAGTTGCTGTAAAATCATTGGCCGATTTGATGCAACCATCTTCTAAAATTACATAAACCTTTGCTTATTTACTAAGCGGCAAGATGCTTTCTCGAATCCAGCTCAATGTTGAGATGTCGTCATTTACAAATGTAGCAAATAATTGCATTGAGCTGTGCTTACACAGAGGCTATGTGGAAGAGAGGTGGACCCTGACCATCACCAGCCCCAGGTCCTTTCCTGTTGGGTTCCATGTCTGATATGGAGGTTGTGTAATTATTACGGCTTACCGCACAAACCTCTTGAAACTCTATGAGCAGAAGAGAAGGGAAAAACAGTAAACACATGCAAACAAACAATAACAACCAAACAGTGACAGACAGACTCAAACATTTCAGGTTAAAGGATCAATGTAATGATTTCATGTAGTACAATATGTTATAAGCTTCCGCCCAAATGAACATCATTTTTCCTGTATCTGTGTGGTAAGGAACTTCTGTAAATGATTAGATATCTTGTACATCCCTTCATAACATATACACACTATATAAATAACTGCAGTACCTGGCAATACATTAAACAAGAATCCAAAGCAAACAAAAGCTGAATCTGCCATTCCAATGAACTATGCAATGTCAAAGGATTGACTTGATTTACATCAGAAAGTAATCAGCATCAGCCAGCTAATGCAGGACTAGTGGAAGATCCGCTTCATTTGCAAAAAACCACATTAGCATAAACTGCGATTTAAATGCTATTTTGAATGCATATGAGTTTGGAAAGCTATTTGCACAGAATAGTCATTCTAAAGTAAAATATGAACATTTGACCATATGCAATTCAGTAGATTTTTGTGACCTTTTAAAGATATGCCAGATATCTATGTACTACTTAATAATTTGTAATATATTATTATATAGTATATAGTGTTTTATTTTAATTATAAAATGAATGATTCAATATATGATTAAACTTAATGCTGGAATTACCAGCTGCATGCATTCATACTTTTATGCTATTGCATTGTTCATTGCTATATTTATTACTGCAGAGAACATGATGAATTTCCATAAACTACATACTTTTTGCCTGGAAGTAGCAAGCTGACAATAATGACTGCATCATTACCTGAAATGAGTATTGCAAATGATTCCATTCATAATTATGGGATTTCTATTTGTATTTGTGTAATAAATTCCTTTTTTAGTTGATTTACTTTAGTGGATTTACTCGATGTCATTTTATTGTTTTAGAAAGGAGACACTGGGGAACAAGGACGTCAGGGTTTTAATGGACAAAGAGGAGAACCAGGCCCTACAGGACAAGTAGGAGCCCCAGGTCCCAGGGGTATTAGTGGAGACAGGGGACCTCCTGGTCTTCCGGGACAGGAAGGAAGACCTGTACGTAATCTCTTACATGACATTACATGCACTTGGTGTTCTACAGCATACAGGCTTTTGTATTCTGCCAATAGTCAAAGAATATTTTGGGTGGTCATGTAAGGAATATGCAGTAGACTGGTGTCTTGTTTCCTGTAAATCATGGATTAGAGCATTAGCTTTCAGCTGCTGTTAACTCAAACACATTAAACATAACAGTATAAGCATTTTACTTATTTTACTTTTTTTAACTTTACCACTAAAGATGAATTCATTGCTATAAAGTTTTCATGGTTCATGCATACTTCCATATCTGTTTTATTGCTAATACTACACAGAAACAAAAGAAACAAAGCACTATAAAAATCCTTGTTTCAGAATCTTGCTGGCCTCAAATGATCTTATCTTAGAACAGCAGAGGGATTATACTATTTATACTATTAAAATGGAGTGAGAATGGAGAGATTTATTAGATCAACTGTAATTTTCAGTTTAAAATGAAAGATTTAAGTGTTTATGTCCAATTAGAAAAGATATGCATTTTCCTTGCATGAAAAAATAATACTGATGGACCAGATCCAGGCTTCTGCAAAAAGGTTTATTCTCTGCTCTCTGATTTTTGTAACTGCACATGCTCATCACACAATGCCATTACAGGGCCCGCCAGATCCAAAGTTACATAATGGGATATTTTCTGTGGTGCAGCAGGACTGTGCGTTATGGTAACGGGCTCAGTTTAGCCCTTATGTGTGATTCTGACTTTCACAACATTGACATTTGAAGTCAGAATGTTGAAAACATTTTAAGGTAGGGTTGTGCTCTCAAATGTGCAAAGTCTGAGATAGGATCGTGTACCAATCCTATCTCAGAACTACTGTTTTCAGGTCTCTGAGCACAGTGATACCTGGGTCAGGATTTGGTCTGATCGTTTTAAAAATTTGTGCATCTTATTTGTATGCATACTGAATGGGTTTTGTTTATCTTGTTTTTCTTTTTGCAAAGGGTAAAGAACAATCTGAACAATTTATAAGGCAAATCTGCATGGATGTTTTAAAAGGTAAGAAATAAGAGGCAATTGTACCAAATGATACATGTGCTTTTATTAATGTCTATGCCATGATGCAATTAATGATGTTTATGGAAATTGCATAGAAACATTTACAAAAAATAATAATAATTCAAAACAATTATGGACTAGATGCAGACTTCTGATAACTGTCAGTTTTCTTCTATTGCATTATATTGGAAAATCTTCAGATATTTTCACAAACAGGAGAGGATTCAAATTGCCATTTACAGTATTAATGTGGCAATGTACTATACTTCTTACCAAAAATGTATTGCCTTTTTAAGTGAGATTGGACTCTATTGGACTCTAAATTTTAACTTAGCACCCTGCTATCAGGAGTTCTAGTGCAGACTTTAAATTCTAAGGGGTTCCTATATAAACTTAATCAACTGTAAGTAACAGAAAGTTGGAAACCAAGCCTAGCATAAAAAGGTAGACGGCTTGGTATTGCTGGCACCAGCTCCATTGTTAGCACTAAAGCTATCTACTGTTTTAGGTGTTATCTGAAGCCTCACAGAAAAAGCAGCAGTTGCTCCTGTTCAACACTCTTTGGCCTAAATTTACTAAACTGCAGGATTGGAAAAGTGGGATGTTGCCCATAGCAATCAGTTTCAAGCTCTATGTTTCATTTTACATACTGGAGAAAGTACATTTAGGCAGTAGTCAATGTAATTGTGCCATTCCTTCTTGGGCTTCTGCTGCTATACTCAGCCTTAAATTATAGCACTATTTGTTGAGCATAGAAGCAGAAACCCATTAGGCAGTAGCACAATGACAATGACTATTCCTTTATTGGTCAGTTAGGGAAGATACAATGAGAAGATTTTAAGAAATCTTCTGTGCAGAGCTATGTGCACACACCCCTCCCTTTCCCTTGACACTGGCACCGGTCACACCAGCCTAGTTATTACCATACTTCCAGGACTATGCATCCTTTCATTACACTTAGTTTAGATTAATCCTGAAATACATATTGCATTCATTTAAATAACATTTACACCTTTCTTTCTCTCTCATTCACCTGTACTTCATCTAACCTGCATTGATCACTACAATGATTTTCTTATTGGTCTAACCCATTTTAAAATTACACACTCTGGTCAGTCTCTATATTGTCATGATATATCCCAGATTATTCTACAACTACAAGTATCTACAACTGTTATCTACAACCTCTACACTTAATGCTTTGATCCCTGACTACAGGTCTTCTCTCTGGCTGTGCCCACTCTCTGGAATACAGATGATTTTTTATTTCTACTTAGTTTAATACTTTCCTTTATCATCATGAAATGTATTAATGAGGACTCAGCAAAATTGAAGAGTGTAACTCGTGGAAAAAAATATTACACATTAGATAAATGTTTTGCACATGTAAACTAAGAAAAAAAAACGTCTAATTAAATGTTTTATTTATATATTTTTAAATATTGTCAGCCCAGTTGCCATCACTACTTCATTCTGAACGCCTAAACAGTTGTGATCAATGTAAAACTCAACAAGGGCCTCCTGGAATACCAGGATCTCCGGGACCAGTAGGACCTGAAGGTCCAAGAGGGCATCCTGGAACACCTGGAAGAAATGGCTTTCCTGGACCTGTAGGACATCCAGGACGACAAGGGCTCCCTGGATCTAAAGGTTTATGCAAATTCAAATATTTGTTCTATATTGGGCTGGATCCAGAAGTGGATGAACATATGTACAATAATTTGGCACTAATTTGTGACTAGTTAGCATGAGTTTGAAATGTCATTTCCTTATTCAAAAACTTGGATGTGGAATGACACCCTCTGGAATTGCTTTTTGACATTTCTTTCCTGGGTTCTCCTTTGGATAGGGAGCAGATCCTAACTGTACAATGACTATGTGCCTCCACCCCTTTCCACACCACAAGCTCTAAATGTGCACAAATCTGTATTGGCCATAATTACATGCTCTTCACTTCTATGCATTACCCCTGGATTGACCCCACTGACTCATTATTAGCTTAATAGACATTTAATATGCTTTAATATATTATCAAATCACAGATGGAATTTAGGGGAAATTATTATTTTATGCAGGTAAAGCATTGTATTGTTAGTATGGCACCCCTCCCCAAAAATACTAAAGCAATTTTTGTATATGAATTTGGTTTAACATTAATTTAGTAGGTTAAAAAAAACAACAAACAAAAAAACCCTAAAATCAAAAACGTGATATTCAGCAACTGAATCTATACAAGCTATGGAGACACCTGTCCCTTTCTTGAAAGCTGCCCCAATAATCCAGTAATTTTTAGTCCAATAAACCACTGGACTATAGATTATTGGACTATAGTTAACCAGCCAAAAAGTGGGATCCTATGTTTCTGAAATGCTTTCTTAGTTAAACCACAAATTGATGTAATGCATTATTTTACATCTATCACAAACTTTAGTGATCTTGATATAGCTTCTGTTGTAACATTTTTTTTAATTATGATTGTAAAGTCCTTGCTTTCAGTGCTTTCTATGTCACATATGATGCAATGCCTAACATCTGTTCTATATTATATATACAATATAAAACAAAAAATGCATCTTATACTAGTTTTAAAACACTTCAAAGTGGAAATTTAAAAGTGGTAGATTGGAAACTTTTAATATCAATATTTATATATTAATCCAAAGATTGTTATTAGTTTCTGAGAATTAATTATGAAACCAATTTTTCTAAATAAACACTAACACTGACTAACAATTTTTTGGCAATTGAATACACCTAGGGTTACCCGGAAAGACCGGCTTAAAAGGACACAAAGGAGACTCTGAACCTGGTATACAGGGACCCCCAGGCATTCCAGGTATGGTATATACTTCTTGATATCTTTCAGTGTCTAAAATCACTATGAAAGTTTTACTTTGTATAAGCCCTGCATTTATATAGCTGTATTCATTTCTTGATGTTAATGCCAATCAATTATATAACAGTTAACAACTGCCCTAAACAGTCTTCATCTTGGCACCAAGTTCAGCATGTCCCAGGTTACCAGTAACAGAAATGTCTAAAGTTGGCAGTGAATTTGTGAGGGAACAAGTTTGTTTTTCACTTTCCATGTTACAGGACAAGACGTAAGGCTCAAGAGTAGTTGAGGAAATAAAAGCTTGAGAGGAGATGCCAGCTCACATATACTTATTGGAAAGATGTGGGCAGATAAACCATTTTTCACTAAATGCAACTAAATCAAAAAAATAAGAAAGCCTTTACTAAATAATGTACACTTAAGTTGTTTGTGTACACTTAATGTACACAAAAGTCCACTTAAAGATAACTGTTTATCTCGGTTACTCATACACATAGTATTTATTTTTTAGGACCCATGGGCCCACCAGGAATGAGCAAAGAAGGTCGACCAGGATTACCTGGTGCCCCTGGCAGGGATGGTGAACGTGGACCTCCTGGATCACAGGGGGCCCCAGGAGAAGCAGGAATTTGTGACCCATCTGTGTGTTTTAGTGCAATTGTTGGCAGAGATCCATTCAGAAAAGGACCAAATTATTAACAACAATTTTAGGAAGTAGAAAAATAATGTTCACCTTCATTCGTCTTTCATGTCTCAGGAAGATTTCTAGTGGTCAACTTTATAAAAACACAAGTACCTCTTTTTTGTAGATTTCAAATTTGTGTCTTCAGACAATAATGAACAAACAAACAATCATTCATGACTTTTAAATCTAAAGGTGGTGGCATGTATCTGTAATAAGCTCTTCTTATAATGTATATTTATCTATCTGTATGGTATGCAGATACAAAACTGTGAAATCGTTTCACATATAGTACAATTACATAAAATGTTTAATTTCTTGTCAGATATATTTTATGCAACGTGTTAAAAAACATAAAAACCAGTGCTTCTAATTTAAAAACAGATTCTATTTCTAAAAGTCTGATTTATATGCTAAATAGTGTATCAAACATGAAAGACACTCATCCTTTGAACCTGAATAATTTTTTTTGTTTTTACCAAGACTGTAATATCTTGTTTTCTTGCAAAAGTCAATATAAATAAAAAAACTAGTTTTTGTAATTTTGTCTCTGGATCCATCCTGATATGTGTTTTTTATTTTCTCACTGTTAATTGGCAAAATAAATTATAACTATTATTATAGAAATTTTAAAAAATCAACAGTTAGACAAATAGCATTCTCTCCTGAATTTGCCTGTAAACTATTTCTGGGATGGGGAAGCTTGCTGTTCATAATTTTGTTCTTAAATGATATATTAATATATATTGCAGTAATTCATTTTGTGCATTAACAGTAAATATGTGAACAGAAATACGTAAAATGTAATAAAGATTTTTTTTTACAATTATATTGTGTCGTATACTTTCATAATTTTCTATCAAATATACACCTAATTACATTGCATGTAGGAAGATTTTATTTTTGCTTACTGCATACAGATACTGACCAGCGTTACTTTTACATAGTTTTTTAGACTCCTCACACCTACTGTGTTTCCCCGATAATAATACACTGTCTTATTATTTTTTTGGTCCATAAAAACACTATAGGGCTTATTTTAGGGGTAGGTCTTATTTTAATGAACATTGACAGAGATTTATATAAACACTCCTACTTTAATCCCCATCATGCCCCCCAGTCCAGCTTTTATACCCATCATGCCCCCCAGTCCTGGGGAATTCTCTAGGGCGTATTTTCTGAGTAGGGCTTATTTTCAGGGTAGGGCTTATTTTCGGGGTAGGGCTTATTTTGGACTGTTTTACAAAAATTGGTGTAGGGCTTATTTTCGGGGTGGGTCTTAATATCGGGGAAACACAGTATAATAATGTTTGCACCTTTTCTGGTCTGGTTCTAGAAGAGGACTATGTCATTTACACAGGGCATTATATATGTAATGCTATATTTGGGATATATTAAAAATATAGTATAAAAAATATTTTAAAAACTGTTAAAAAACAACTACTTAATTTTACCTGTCACATTTGCATTAAATTGTCAGTATTTTTATTTGAACTCTTTTTGCCATATTAAAATTTTACTTTTTGTAATATGGAATTGATTAAAGAATTACATTCTTTAACTTTATAATGAAATAAAAGTTGTAAGAACCACATAATTCTCCAATTTTCCAACATAACAGACCCTATAAAAAGGAAAACACTATGAATATGGCTTAATGATATTGCTTAAAACAGGATTGAGATATAAATAACATCTCAAAACAAAAGATTATAATAATATGAGGCCCTGAAAAGGGCTATTGAATGGGCAACAAAATAAGAGATGATCATTAAGTAGCAGTAGCAGTAGTAAATGAGATGCTAATATGCAATGTAAGTGTTGTCAAGTTTATTCTTGATAATAACAATTCTAGTAATAAAAATAATAATCTCGACAATCTCAACACATTTAATCCAAGAAAGAAATGTATTACATATAATACTATATCAGCAGCCAAATGTTACAAACTGTGACACACAAATATAGTATCAACACCTGAGGGCCATAACAACTGCTACTGTAAAAAATACAGCAAACCAATGAATTCTTGAAAAGTCTATTTGGGTTTTTTTTTATTTCAAGTGGTCTATGTATTTCTGAAAGGAGAATTATATCTATAAACAAATTTAGCAATTTGAGAATTTAAATAAAGTTCAATTTTAACCCTTAAAAATATATTTTGTACAATTAAACACAAAACTGTTATAAATTGTCTATTTGCTCGTCTGAATACTTATTTTCATTGCCAGGGAAATGAAGCAGCCTCTACATGGCACAATATGGTTTGTCTTTGTGAGTAAATGACCAGATGCGACACAGATGTTTTTCACATGTGCAGTACTTATTTCCTATATTTCAAGAATCTAACTACCAGGAATAAAAAATTCAAGACTTAAAAGGGGGCACTAAACATTTTTTTACCATTTCTATATAAGATTAGGGGGTATTTCATGTACTTATTTTGATTGATATACCAAATATGTAATGGAGAAATTAATACACAGACTAATCTTATATAATTACTGTATGGCCCATTTAACTTAAGCAACAACAGCAAAGAAAGTGTACAGACACATTTTTATGTCATTCCAGTCTTTATATGATTGGCATTTATCGGTGTCAACAACGTCAGAGGCTATCATTTTCCACAAGGTCCCTCCTTTATTTAACAGACGAGCCTGCCAACAATAATGTCTTGCACTTCAAACTCGCCTCTGAACAAGACTGGTGACTCCTCGGAATGTTTTGCCAACTAACTACAACAATTTTAGATAATTAAATTTATTTTAAGCTGACCTTCTACATGTGTTTTTTGACTACAGTCTTTTAAGAAGAAAATCCACAGCTCTGATTTAGTAGCTGATTGTTGTTGTAAAATGTTGTGTCCTACGTAAAATTCACCTCTAGAAATGTAGCCTCTAATATGCAACCAAAGAACTTTGAGTTAGTTCCATTTTCCATAAATTGCTCAATGCTTCCCAATAATAGTGACATTATTGAGAATTTCTAGAAATATATACATATATACTTTATGATGATATATTATATAGTGTACAGGCGTGTACTTATATTATGCTTTGGACTGATTCACTGTTAAAAAGTAATAGTTAAACAAATGCAAGTAAAGACCTGAGCAAAACCACATTAAACTTTTAATTAGAGTTGACAGTTAAAATTCCCTAGATCAACTCTAATTTAAAGATAAAACATAAAGCTATATCTAACTATATAACTATAACAAAAATAAATCATTTTCACCTATCATATTGCAGCATGCTTTTGATTACTTTCTTCACTTGCACCAGTTTTGCCATTACTCTAAAACTATGACTCTGCCATTGACCTAATAAGAAGGGAGCATAGTTTTTGAGAAGCTATATTTCAGAAAATGTTTAAAATATTAAGATGAAATCTTTAGAAAATGTTTATAAGTTTGCATTTCAAATTTTATATAATTTGAATTACAAATTGATGGTTACTGAAAAGCATGTCAGACAGAGGTGGCATATCTTACCCCACTATGCGGCGAGTCTTTCAAAAGCTCTTAATTTATTCCTTAACATTTCTGCAGAGGACCACATTGGATTCGCCTATCACTGTAACAGATATGTGTCAGCCTGTCGTCACAACACTGCTGTAGAGATGTTTCAGATCTTGAGGGTCAGTATGGGGGGAGAGCATTGCACCAACTATTCCTTTCACGTTAGGTGGGTAGGTGCCGCTCTTGTATCAATCAAAATATGAAAGTTCAATGATATGAAGCTTCATCTGTTTCTAGATTGTGTGTCAGTGTAAGATGACGTAATCAGACACAGCAACAGTTACAACTTTTTTTAAATACATCATCTGCTGTTTTCTTTTTATTTTCATTCCTGCCCATCTTTTAGCTTGTATTTCTCCTGACAGCATTGCTGTTTGTTACATTGGGGACAGAATATCAAGTACTATTCTCCACTTCAGTGTTTCAGAATGGGGATCATCCCAGACTGTATTACTTACCTATGTTTCATGCTCCTCAGAACTGCTGAAGCAGGAAGCTTCTAATCGTATGCACATGTACAACAGATTTTCTGCAGAGATGACTGGGGAAGAGGAGTTTACATAAGAAGCAAAAATATTAGTATCGCAGTGCAGGAATCAAAGAAATATTATTATATAAATCCCTCAATATGTCACTACTATGTTCCTTGGAGAATGAGAAAATAAAGAACTCGTGTTAACGGAGTGAGGTCATGTGGGGAGGTCAGGAGGTCATAGTTGCCAGACCGTGTCCTAACTGCACTATCCATGCACAAGGTCTCTCTCCTTATTCCCTCTTCCATCCACTTTGATAATGGTATATGAGCATGTGCAGTAACAGAAATAGACTATACTTTCCAGTATAGTATTGAATTGTACTAGTATTATTTATTAAGCTTTCACCAACATTATACAGCCTTATGGCAGAAAGTGTGTGAAATGAAATGTAGTAGTTTCACAGTCAGACTAATTGTAATAAACAAGTGATAAATATGACCAGATATGCAGATTGCTTGGGCATGGAACTAATTAAAAAAAAGTGGGTATTTTAGATCAGATACTTTATCCACAAACCAAGGGTAATTATTATTTCTTAATTATTATTTCTGATTATTATTTATTATTTATAACATTTGATGATTGACACTTCTGATAGTATTATAATTTATAGTAAATGAAGGGATTTGAATGGTCAGGCAATCCAGACTTCCTATCTGTTGGTGGTAGCAGATCATAATATTAAAGTAGGGTCCTGCAACTGGAACTTTATGGGCTGCATCCAGTATGGGAGAGGGGAGTGACGCCCTCTCTCGCTTACGCTGCTAGACCCCTACCTTAAGTTTTGTGTGGATCAGTGGTCCATGCGATCACTGTCCACACAATTTTGCTCTCGCCCCTCCTCAATCTTTTTGCTTAAATGGTCCCCCACCCACCTAGCAGGCAGAACAACAAGCGCGCGTAATATTGTTCTGTGTTCATTATTGTGTTTAGTGCGTTCACATCTGGGGGGGAATTAACTAACTGACGATTTCTGCTGAGATTTCATATCGTCAGCATTCGTCAGTGATGTGAAATCGTCAGTGACTGGTGATGTATAGTATTCAGTAAGTGACGTTTTCTATTGACGATATGTAATGTCTGACGAATGCTGACGATATCCATTGACG